>NDXB01019339.1:42813-158989 GCA_002631895.1 Agapornis roseicollis
AACCACAAAAAACAAAAAAAAAAAAAAAAAAAAAAAAAAAAAAAAAAAAAAAAAAAAAAAAAAAAAAAAAAAGGAAAGAAAAGAAAAAGAAATAGCTGAAATGCTAAGAATACCTGAAATGAAATCGCCACTTCATTTCTTTCCTCTGCGTCCAGCTGCAAATGGTGGCAAAATACAGGGTAACGTTTTAATCAGTGTTAAAATGGAGCGAGAAGGAACAAAGCCGGTACCGGGCCCCGGCAACACCGAAAGCAAAGCATAAAAACCCAGTTAAATGCACAAAACAATTAGCGTGAGCCTGGCAGAAAGCTCGAACCACTTCAACCCCGTCATCGCTTAATTCTCTTCGTTCCCACCGAATGCCAGGCTGAGCCACTCGAGTCCGTGCTGCAGCCCCAAAGCAGGACTATGTCACTGATCACTGATCGGAGCGCAAATGACGGGATGCAAATTAGTGCTTCATGCAGATTTTACTTTACCCAAGCTGTTTAAGTAAAGGGTAGCAATAATAAACCTCCTCTTGACCCAATTAAATAAGTGATGGTTAATGGAGGTTTGTATGCACTTGCATTTAGCAAGGGGTGGAGAAAAGGGAGAACAGCTAATTGCGGGCATTAATTAGGACCCTAAGCCCCCTCCCAGCAGGGACAGAGATGCCCCGGAATGCAGTTAGTTGAAGTCACCTAAATGTCGGTCTGCCTGACCTCAAGGGGCACAAACGAAAAGAAACTGAAGTCTGATTTTTAAATTTCAAACAACAACAACAAAAAGTGACTTTAATGACAAACTCACTCAATGGAGAGGAAATGTAAAGCTCAGCGGAAGCGTTAATTCCATGGCAATGGTGTAAAATAGCCTTTTTGTATAAACAAGGCAAATATTGATAAGTTAGCAGGGGGAAGAGGGGGAGTCATTTGTTTCGTTCTTTGGAGAGCTCCATAGAACGAGCCAACTATAAATTATCGAGAATTTAATGCTGAGAATTACTTTGGGGGATTATTACTCCCTCTTAGGACTGATCTGTAGGAGATATTAGGAGAACACAGCAAGCTCAGCATTGAAATAGAAATCATGTTGTTGCCAAGAAAGCTTGATTTATAAAGTGGAAACATCTTTAAAATGCGCTCGCTATCTTCTTAATGTCCGACTGGTTCATTGTGGGAGGGGGAGAAAAAAAGAGATTATTTTATATTAAAAGGATCATCAAAAGATAAAAAGTTTATGTTAGCGAAGTTCCCTGAACTTTGCATAAAAGCGCTCGGAGGTAGAACCCTGCCTGGCGGATGGGACTCCGGGCTCCATAAATCAGAGCCTTTGTCTCGTTCCTCCGATTTGAGGTTTACTCTAATGACGAATTTCGCCTCCAGAGGATTTTCCGTTGATGGCTTTTGAAGGCTGAATTACGCCCAGTGCAGGAATCGCCCCGGCTGCGCCGCTGCCCGGGGCTGTGGGTACCTGCGGGCTGCCTCAGTCGAGGGCAATGGGAAGAAACCCGGCCCCGTGGTTGCTCCCGGTGGCAGCTGGCAGAGCCCCGCGCTCGGCAGGAGCCGTGGCTCGGGCGCTGCCGCCGTTTGCCAGTGAAACCTCGGTGTTCGGGGGCCTGCGAGCCCGGCTCGCTCCTCCGAGCCGCCTCTCACCGCACAGCCCCGGCGCGGCGGCAGCGGCCGGTCCCGCTCCTGGTTCTCCCTGTCCCGTTCTCCTTCCCAGAACGGGTGAATAAGCCCAGCTTCCAGATGGAGCTGTGCATGCCTGTGCTTATAAATAAGGTTATAATTGCTCAGAAATCCTCCCATTTATTGAAGAGGGGGAGGAAAGGTCACTTTCCCAATTGTCCTATAATTTTTTCAGTTGTCCTATTAAACCAGATGACTAAAATCCATCATATGGCGGCAAAGGGAACAGGTTGCATTAGGGAGTGGAGGTGCAGATGTTTACCCAAATTCCATCCTCCTCCAGCCCTGCTGCGCGGTGCACGGCTCTGGCCGTGCCCGTCGGGCTATTGGCAGCCGCAGCCTGTCCTAGCAAGGCGCACACCTTTCCTGCTGGATTTTAGGAATTCCGGAGCAATGAAGTTATACGAGAGATGGATAAAGCGCAAAGCAAAGGAGAGGCTTCGTTATATATCTTGCTTTTCAGTTTCATCTTCTTGCTCTCGTGTGCTATTATTTAACTGAACAATTGCATTTTATTTTTAAGCTTGTGGCAAACCCCACTTTGCCTCTCATAATCCTTTGCGAAATCTGTTCTTCCAGACCTTATTTCTTTGGGAAGTGAATCTGTGATTGCACAGTATTCCTGCCTCAGGCTTGCTTTCTTTTTGTTCGTTTTTATTTAGCCCTGGCTGATTGCTAGGTCTTTTCCAAGGTGTCAACCTTTGCAGCATTGCAGTTTCTATTCCGATATCATCGGGGACAAACAACTGATGAAGTTGACGGCTAATGAGTGAAAAATGCCAGTTCATAGGATGTTTGGTCAGAGTTTTGCGAACAGTTACTGAAGAGAAACATTGTGTCATTCTCCTATGGTAGCACAACCATCCCAGAGATGTGAAAGGGAGGCTCAGGATGCTGAAACTGAGTTTTAGGTGGAATACAGGATGTGCATAGGTACACAGATAGCTTCAGTCTTTGTGGTAGCAGGTTTTAAGAAGCATGTGTAGGAAAATACTGCCCGGGGGGGTAAAAGGGGGGGGAATCAATAAAGCAGCTTGCATGTGTGCAAAAGATGCAATCCCCCTTTAGATGTTCAAGTTTCATTTTAAAAGTGGCTTATTTCAGTTTTAAAAAATCTGTTCCTAATCAAATTTAGTAAACCAAAATAAAGCTAGTTTTCAGGACATCAAGGTCTGAAGAAGTATAAATGCTTTGGCTAAGCTGGTGCAGCTTTCCTCTGTGAATAATCCTTTAAAAGTTAAATTTTCCATGGCTGTGTAGGGCATATGGATGCCCAGTTCTCATTACAATTAAAGGGAAATATTTGTCCAGAATCTTCTGAGGCAGTTACAAGAATTTCTGCAAAAGGTTTTTGATCCAAAAGCAAACCTTAATATCTGAGATCAGCAATGGAATGTGAGCCATCAATTCAAAACTTGGAAATAAAATAGATATTTAAGGAATGTTTGATCTGCTTAATCCTAAATTTGGGGTCCTGGAATTACCCTGTGCGGGCAAACTCCTGCTTTTAGAGAAAGGATCAGGAGCAAACTCCAATGGCTCTTGGCAGTGCTGCTAAAGATGTCGATAGCTTTGGCAAGGAAGACAGAGCTTATGTACCTAGAGTAATGCAGGGATGGGATTTTAGTTTTAATATAATTCTCTCTTCAAACAGCAAATCTTGGTTTTAGTTCGTTGAAGACACGGAATGCTCATGGTTAAGGGTGTTCCCAAAGCTTTCCCGCTTGTGCTTAGACCAGAGCTGCAGCAGTGCTGGCCAGGGCTACAGGGGAGGGTTTGGTCAAGTCCAGACCAGCTGGGGAAGAACCCCACTATTGCTCAGGCTCTGCCCCTGCGTCAAAGGCTCCCGGACACAGGGGCTGTGGATCATCTCCTGCCCTGTGCCGATGAGACGGTGCATGGCCTGGCACTGATGCCAAGGCTGCCTGTGGCTCCTCTGAAAGCTCTGTGGAGCCCACACAGCTGGAGGGGCTGCATCGTGGAGGGAGCCAGGCTGGAGAGGGAGCAAACCTGCTCTGTAATGCTGCGGTGCCGGGTGGTTGGCAGTGCTCTTGCACAGCTCCTCTCTGAGGTACCTTTGTGCTGTGCTCCTGGTGCTGCTGGCACCCACCTCTCCCATCCTCTGGTACGCTGGAACCTTTTCTGCTCAATTTCAGTTGCAGCAAAACGAAAGCACTGGAGAAGCATCCCATGGCAAGGAGCCTGCCCATGTTTCAAGTTACTGTGGGGCAAAGAGGAAATGTTTCTAGACCATGAAAGCAGCCATCCAGCCAACCACGTTCTCAAGTATGTGAGAAACAATGTTTTATTTAAAAATCAGATGTGCTAGCCAGAATTAAAAAAATACAACCTCACCATTCCAAAATATAAAAATCCCTTAACTGTCTGACCTTCTCATCACTAGGTCATGGTCCTGCCACCAGATAAATCTCTCCTATCTGTCCATAGACTGAGGGTTCAATGTTGCTTGTGTTAGTGACAGTGAATTTGGGGCTGAAAAATGAACTACTGATGAGAACTCCTGTTGAACCTGTATTGTTTGTTATTCTGAGGCAAGGATCTGGCATGGGCTAATCCAGCACTTCAAAGTTAACTGCTCTTACTTTGTATACAGAGAGTCATAGCGGAGTGGCGTGGGTGATAAGAGAAATAAGGGACTGAGGGTTAGGATACACTGGGAAAATGGGACCCTGTTGAAAAACTCTTTGATCTTTTTAAAGTATTTTCTGAAAGCAAGAATCTATCAAAAAGGAAATGCCATTTAAAAGGCTAAAAGAAACAGCTGACATCCCCAAATTTGTTTTAATCTGCCCTGGAGAATATTAGTTTTAAAGATGCGTTAAGTCAGTGGAAGAAATACTTGTCAAAAGAAGGGAAATAAGAAAAAAGAAGAAAGGTCATCAGAATGGAAACATGGTTCTTGAAGCCTCTGCACACCCATTCCTTTCCCTCCTAACAATGAAGAAAAGGAGCGGCATCCTTAGGCAGCCATGGCCAACTCTCAAGAAGAATTTGGAGCCACATTAGTCATGATCAGGGATGCAGGCATGTCATCTACCTCAGTGCTTTGAAATCATCACTGGAGGCATCTCAGCATGCCCAACAGCTTCTGAGGAGTTGGTCTTTCAGCCATGATATGGCTTTTTAGCCAAGATGTTGAGTGATTTCTTGCTTTTCTGGTCCTTTCAAAACCTGATGTGTAATCAGCATCAACTTTCCAGCACCATGCAGCACCATACTTCTGAAAATCCAGTCATTGCTTTATGTGGCCATCCCAAAACCAAGCATTGTAAAAATCTTTATCTTATTGAAACTCCTTTTGAAAACAGGACTTCATCTGTTGAGGAGATGGGGGACATTTTACCCCCTGGAAACGACAGAAGGAAGTGCTTGGTAGTATCTGAAGCACCATTCACGCCACAGGGACATGCAGTGAGCACCAGTCCGCACACTTCCATGGGCTTCAGAGAAAACCAACAGCCTTTAGTGAGGACATGGCTTGGGTTGCTCCAACAGACACAGGTGTCTTGGTTCCATGCAGTTTTCCCTGTGGAAGTACTCATTGTGTTCTCCACAGCTTCCCTGCTTACCCTGTGCTGGTCAGAGAAACCCCTTCCCAGCCAATGCATCAGTAGGGGCATCAGAAATGATGTTTGCATGTAAGCAAGGAAGGTCAGATCAGATCCCTGTGAGCAGGCAGGTGGTGACACCTGAGGGGGTTACAGAGGCCACCTGGTCACTCAGTAGATTCAAGGCATGAGCCAGTGTCCCTGGGACACATAGGTCCTGGCATGCAGGATGGGGCAGTTGGTGCTCCCATCAGTGTCTTGAGCTCTTTGCTGGTTTTGATGCTCTTGGCTACTCTGCTTACTATTCCCTGCCCCCAGAATTGGATCTGGGAGCCCTGCAGTTGCCCATCTCTCCAGGACCAGCCAGGCCTGTCCCTGAGGATTAAAACACGAGAAAGATACCCAGAAGTGGCTGAGCCTGGAGCGTCCAAGAGGCTGGGAACTACTGTCCCAAACAAAAGCAAAGCTTTCCTCTTATCACTCACTTCCAAATCCAACCAACCAATTAGACATTAATTAAACTTTGTTTGAACATAATAGAAGCTTTGGCTCTGTGTCAGTAACTGCTCCATGGTTAAGGGGATTGGATAGTAATAGGATAAATAAATAAACAAGAGATGCTTATTCTAACAGTTCATTTTAAAACAATTTGTGAATATCATGTAGAGATAAAATGTGCCTAGCATAAACTTAGCTAAGCAATGACTGCTTCATTATCAGAACAAATAATTCACTCACACATCATCTTTGAAGCTTGGGAGGGCTGCAGAATTATGCTGCTTGTTTATTTTCCTGGCTTTTACTGGTTTTGCTACGTTTCATCTGCAGAGTGGTGGGGAAGGCTTTAGCTGGGACTGTGGCAGCGCAGTGCAGAGCCCCAGCAATGCCGGCCCTGCTTCAGTTGCCTGTGGTTCCCAGAACCAGCTCCTCTGCTCCCCAGGGCATGCCCCTGCACTTCAGCCCACAGCAATGGGGTGCCAGACCATGGTGTTTTAATGCAGTATCAGCTGTCCTGCTTGTGCAGGAGTGAGGCACAGGAGCCCTTTTTCCCGAGATCGCTTTCTTTGAGGGCAGCTTTCCCATGTGAACATCAAAACTGATTTAAGTTTTTCACTCCAAAGGACATTGAGAACTGCTGCTGTCACACAACAGCGCTGTGCCCCTGCCAGTGCAGGGAGGCAGGTAGAAATGTGCCTGTCAATAACCCAAAAGAGGGTTTTGAGGGGCACAGGAGACCATCAAGAGAGTGCTGAGGAGTCTGGATGGTGCCTTCTTCACTGGCTTGAGCTGGAGGGAAGGAGAAGCGTGCTTTGAACATGTCCAAAACTGGAGCCTTGCTGGCTCTGGTTTGCAGAAAGGCTGTCGGGGTTGATGCTTGGCTGTTTGTGCTGCATCCCCTGTGCATCGCTGCATCCTCTGTGCTTCACTGCATCCCCTGTGCTTCGCTGCATCCCGTGTGCTTCGCTGCATCCCCTGTGCATCACTGCATCCCCTGTGCATCGCTGCATCCCCTGTGCTTCGCTGCATCCCCTGTGCTTCGCTGCCTGTTGCACAGGTACTCTGTGGGCTTGTGGCAGGTCTCTGGGTGGGCAGGGGTAGCTCTATGTTTCCTGCTCAGTGAGTGGCCCTGCTGGCTGCCCTTAGTGTGCTGGTGGGTTAGACACACACCTTGCTTGAGGAGCAGGAAGGGGAAGAAACTGGTTCAGTCCTGGACTCTCCCACCACAGGGATGGCAGTGGTGTTTGCATGTTCAGAGCACTGTGTCTGACCAGGTGCTGGGTCTGAACAAAAGATGATGAGGCCAGGAATTGCTGCTCGTAATCTATTCACTGGTGACTTAAACATCACCTAATGGTTTGTGCTGTGCTGCACATGTGCTCAACACTGAACCTCACTGAGCTTCCCTGTTTGCACAGCCACCCTTGGCTCAGGAGGTGTCAGAGAGGATCAGGTGCTGCCTGTTTGGACACCTTCCCTGGGAAGCCCCGAATTCCCAGTTTTTGTAACTGGTTTCCATGCAGTGAAGCTCTCACCCAGCCTGGAGTTGTGTGTGGGGAAGAGGGTGGATAAAATGTGGATCTGCCTGGTTCTTGCTTCAGACCTCCCACCACAGCCAGTCTGTTTTCCCAGAGCTTGGCAAGGCGCTGGCAAGTCTTTATGGCAGCACTGGTTATTCTTCTGCCACCGCTGCTCCCCGAGCAATAGATGATGAAGCAAGCTATTGTCAGGGAGAGCTGGCCAAAGTGAAGCATTCTCTGTGGAGACGCCCATCCGCCTGAGAGCTCCTGCCTGCAGAGATTTGGCAGAGGGACCCGTTATGCAAAGCTACTACTGAACATAGAGCCATGGCTGTGAGTAGTGCCATTGACCTGTAGTAAATTTGGGGAAGCAGGCAGGTTTTTGGCCCCTTCCCAGGGCTGACGGGGAACTCTATAGACCTACTGTAGGCATGGCCTTGCTCCCAGGCAGGGCTGGTGCAACCCAGTGCCTCCGTCGTGGTTTTCTGCTCCCCTCTTTCAAATGGGACATTTAATAAAGGCCAGGACATGGCACTAAGTGCTCTCTCTTGCCTTAGTTTTAAAACCTTGACGCTGTATGACTGCATTTTCTTGGACCCAGCTCTTCTTGTCATGCCTTCCCATCAGAAATGCACAACCCATGTTTGTATCGTGTTGCAAAGAGATATTTACGAAGAGTTTCTGCCAAGGGGTTGGGAAATATGTTTTCATTAAGAAAATCAAACTGACAAGTCCCTGGACAGCACATTAGTTGCCTTTTTCTCTTTTTTTTTCATAAAGCAAAATGCAGCAGCTAATAATAATGATGAAATGTCCATGCACAGCCAAATTACTAAAGTCTACCCCATGTTTTCCTGGAAAAGAATGCTGAGAGTTGGCAACCTTGGTTGTAGCTGGGCCTGCCGACTGCTGAGTACAATGCTACCACTGCGAGATAGCAAGCGGTTCACAAGTTAAGCAACACCTTCAATCAGATGCGAGTCCCCATTTGTTATCCTTAAAGAATTTCAGCTGTATATATTATAGTAGTACTTTGGCTCTTTGTATTTATTTTAGAGGGCTATACTAAAGAACATTATAAACTCAGGCATGTCCATGCTGTATGAACTCCATATGCTGAAGCTTAATTTTAAATGCCATTAAAAAAGCACTTAACATTTACAATATATCAGTCGGGCTACTTTAGCAGCTTGGATGTGCTACAGTAAATTAAATGATTGAGAAAAGAAAGGTATTCAGAAGTGAGATGTTACAAAAATCCCCAGTGCAGGGCATTCACCCGGAATGACGCAGGAACTGTCAAATTGTGTCCATCTCATTTCTGGGTTTTAATAATTTTCTCCTCTTTTATTTTTTAGTTTCATTTTAAAACGCAATTTTAAGGCATAATTAAAGGAAAAAAAAATCTTGGCATTCAGATTGGATTCCTTGTGCAATGTTTTTTTCAATGCGTGAATTGGGCTGTGTATTCACGGATTGAAATGTCCTACTGTATTTATCCAGGTGCTCACCTGTAGGAGGACAAGGTTAAGAGGAGTGCAGAGTTTATGAATGAAAATCAAAGACGGACATTGGTAAACCACCCCTTTTTAGTCCCAGCTAATTGCATGGTAAACATCTGGAATTTATGCAGGGTGGTTAAAAGAGTCAATTGAAATGGTTTTGAACAGGGCCCATTTTGTTGCCTTCTCCCAAAGCAGGGACAAAATGGTGCTGCAGACCTGAGCCAGCTTGGCCAGGCATGGGGGCAACACGCAGGGGATAAAGAAGGGGCAAAGTCGCCCCAATGCCTGATGGAGAAACAACATCAGGATTTGGGCCTTGCTTAATTAGGGTAATTAGAATGACTGCAGGAAGTAGTAATTCTCATTCTCTGTGCCCTTCTCCTGGCAGAAAGGAGACTTCTGTCCAGTTGCTTGAAGGCTGTGGTGAGCTGCTTTGCTCAATTGACTTGTTTTTTACTGGATGAGGAGGAGGTTGGGAAGGTGGAGCCAAGAAAATAGTTACTCTGAGGATGCGAAGTGTCTGATCCTGCAAATCCTGGCTCCTGATGCAGTCTTGAGGGCTCAGGAAACCCATGGCTGTGTCCAAACTCATCAGGGCCATCTCCTTTGGATTGCAAGACCAGACAGAATGGTTTCATTGTTCTAGCTTTATAAAAAGATATTCTTTAATATCGCAGAGATTCTTCAGATACATATGAACATTCTTCAGTGATATGCTGGTTTATGCGACGTTCCCTGTTTGGTGTTGGTTGCTATGTGTCTGCTAAAGTCAATGTTAAATCCATGGGATGGGCACGTTTGCAGTGGGAGCTCTGTTGTGCTCCTGGCTCCAACAAGAATTAATGAGTGTGCTGTGAATGTGGGAAATTTGGGAAAGCCAGGAGAGCAGTGGTTGGCTGCACCACTGCAGGGCTTAACCCTTTATCTCCCCACAGCCTTAGCTTTCAGTCTGTTGAAAGGAACACAGGTTCACCTACCACATAGGAGTAATGGTGGGAGTTGGTGTTGTGGACATTGGGAATGTGTGAATGAGACAGTCGCGTGTGCTTAGTTTCTCCTGTACTCAGAGCTCATGACTTTCATGGCAGTGAGAAAATTGCGTTTTTGAGGTTGCCATCAGCCACATGGAACCTCCTGAGGTAATGGGGGCTCCCTGCCCAAGCCTCCTATAAGGATGGATGTGTTGACCTCCACCTCATATCTCTCTCTGCAGCCAGCTTTTCCTGGCACTGGCCCACAACCCCCCTCTATATACCCCTCATCCATATCAGTGCCCCATTTTGTGCTAGCCCTGTGCAGCCCATACTCAGGAAAGAGCAAGTTTAACTCAGGTGATGTATAAGCAGCAATAATGCTCATTTGCCCTGGCATGAATCCATCACATGGTGACTCTATCTCTTGGGGTGCTGCTCCAAGCTTCCATCACTTCCAGAGCTGCAAAGGTTGCTCACTAATGTGTTAACCCTTTTTTATCTCCTAAGGAGGATGTTTCCTAGTTACAAGGTCAAAGTGACCGGAATGAACCCCAAGACCAAGTACATCTTGTTGATCGACATTGTCCCAGCTGACGACCACCGGTATAAATTCTGTGACAATAAATGGTAAGAGAACATTTCTGTTTGCCCTCTTTTCCATAAGGAAATTGCAGTTGGATCAGCCCTTTGCTGTGCAAGCTCAGGAACCAACATAAATACCTTCCCATGGGAGGGATGCCAACTTCCCAGAGCTGTCTTTGGTGGAGCAGCAATAGACACAAGAGCCAATGGCTGGAAGTTAAAACCAGACAAATATAAAACATTCTTAACAGGCTGGGGGTTAACTGCTGGAACAAACTGCTAATGGAGGTGCTGGATTGCCCATCTCCAAATTGTTCAAGACTGGGTATCTTCTCAGAGGAGGTGCTTTAGGCCAAGCATAAGTTATCTGGCTGTACACAAATATGGGAGGGTAAATCCACAACCTGTGTTATACCAGAGGCTGGATCTAATGGTCCATTTTGGCCTTCAAAATTAGGCACCTATGTGAGTTGAGAAAAGTCTTAAATTCCTTTCTTTTATAGTAATATTTTGCTTAAAGGAGATTGGTTATAAATTAAAACACGGGGCAGTTTACTCAAAGCTCTGGTTCAGCAGTCCAAAGCCAGATCTGGTTTAAAGCTTTTTTTCCCTATAGTTCATTCTTCCTCTGTAATTTCTTCCTCTTCTGTTATTCTTCCCTGCCCTGTGCCTTTGATAGTGAAGTTACTCACCTGAGAGGCAGCCATGGTTTTGCTTTCTGAAGAAGGAAGCATGTTGTTTTCTCTTTTGCTTTTTTACCCCCAAATACTCTCAGCAGCTTCCCTCACTGTGACTATTCGCTGTGGTTGTCCCCAAACCCTTCCACTGACCGCTGCCTGGTGAAAAGATGAGCAATGGAAAATTTCATAGTCATCTTAATGGGAACGAGCCTGGTGACATTCTATAAAACACTAATAATTTACATGCACATTAGGGCTGCTCTAGTTTTAAAAGATCCCTTTTCCGTTCACTTTTGTCCTGGAGTGCCGCTGGGTAAGAGGAGAGGACTGAGGGCCTCTGTGGCACGGCGGCCACTTTGTGTTTTAAGCATTAAGCCCTAGATGATGGATAGTTGTTAGCTCGTTTAATTTAGCTTTTGCCAGCTCTAGAGCTGTTTCTCCTTTTCCTTTTATTGCTGCTGGAAAGTCTCTGTTGGTTTTGGTCATATTGCTTTTACTGGTGTTTTATAAGAGGAGAACAATGCGCGGTAATGAGGGAGTTGCCATTAAGGGATGTTTCATGGTTTGCTTTTGTGTCTGTGAGAGCTGGTGGTGTGGGAGCAAGGGGAGCTGGCAGGAGGGTATGAGGAGCAGTACCATGTGCCAGCATGCAGCTCCAGAGCTGGGAGCAGCCCCTTCCTACTGGAGATGCTGATAGGCTGGGGGCTATGGGAGCTCTGCATGGCTGCAAAGGGTGCACTCACTCTGGTACCCACTCCTGCTCACAGGTACTTTCTCCTAGGGAAGTGTATGAGACCATTTCCCTTTGCAGAGAGGCCTTTGAAGGCTTCATCTTCTCCATAAACCCAGATTTTTTTCCTATTAGGGTGGTGAGATGCTGGAATGGGTTGCCCAGGGAGGTTGTGAGTGCTCCATCCCTGGCAGTGTGCAAGGCCAGGTTGGACGAAGTCTTGGGTGGCATGGTTTAGTGTGAGGTGTCCCTACTTATGGCAGGGAGGTTGGAACTGGGTGATCTTAAGGCCCTTTCCAACCCTAAACTATTGTATGATTGTATGATTCTATGAGATTGCCTCCTTGACTGATGCCAACACAATTGCCATACAGAGACTCTGCCCCATGGAAATATCATACTGAAGCATGGGGGTTACTCTGCCAGCCTGTGATGCTGAAATGAGAAGCCCTGAACCCCCCATGAGCAGCAGGAACCTCTTGAACCCCTGTGCCCCAGTGCATTCCCCCAGGGCTGGTGGGAGGGTTATGAGGTTGAGTTCAAGGACAGGATGCTCTCCTATGTCTGAGCTGGTGATTGCTGCTGAGGTAATGCCATATGTACCCCTGTGTTTGCAGGATGGTGGCAGGGAAGGCAGAGCCGGCCATGCCGGGGCGGCTGTACGTGCACCCTGACTCACCGGCCACGGGAGCGCACTGGATGCGGCAGCTGGTGTCCTTTCAGAAGCTAAAACTCACCAACAACCACCTGGATCCCTTTGGACATGTAAGAGAGATGTTCTGCATGGGTTTTGGTCAGAGGTGGGCCTGTGACATTGAATTTGTGTCTGGACTAGGGTGCTGGTTGGGATGTCACAGATAACTTAATTACAAGGAGCAGCACTTACCTTGTGTTGGCAGTGCAGCTGTATGGGGAAGCGTTCAACACTGAGGGAGGGGAGCCACCATTCCTGCCTGTGTGCTTCCCTTGGAAATCCAGCCTCTGACTTGCTCAGTTGTGTCCTGCTTAACGGCACTGGCTTTTTATCTTCTGCCCAGGATCTTTGCAGGCAGCACTGTGGGATCTTTAGCCCAGCTGTTGCTGTGCGTGATACACACAACTCACAGAAACAGGTTGCATAAACTCGTTATTTTCCAAGCTGGTTTTGTCATCCCTATAAAAAATGAAGTATTTTATTTGGAAAATCTTAATTCATGTGCATTGTGAGAGCAGAAGTCGGAAGTAGACAGCTATCAACCGCAATGCGTTTAATAATTCAGAACAAGGGCCCTTCCAGCCTGCCAGGCAAACGAGTGTTTAGAGAATGTATGTAACAATATGGACCTGTCTGGTTTGCATGTAAAAATACACAAATATCGTTGGCTGGAGGGAGGGAAGATGGAGTTTAAAATCCTCTCAGGTTTAGTGCCATCAGCTCCTCCCAGTGCCACAGGTAAGAGAATCTACTTTGTGTCACCAAACGTGGGTTTTAACCTGCCAGTGTTTTCAGCAGCAGCAGCAGTTCAGGGAGTAAGGGGAGCTCTGAAAATGTCCTGAAGAAGTGAGAAGGGGTGTGCGTGTCTTGCTCAAAAGGATCATACATCAAGCCTCTAAAAGCAGGTTTCATGTGGAGTCAGTTGTCCTGATACTACTTAAAGCCATGCAGAAAGTGTAATTCTGACACAGCTAAACCAGACATTGTGGGGTTGACTCCGGAGGCAGGAAATCCCAATCAGCTTAAAACACTATTAAAAATGGGGGATTTTTTGCTGTATTCATGATTTCCCGCAAGTTTTGAACTCCACAAAGCAAAGGTGCCGATCCCTCACGTCGCTGCCACGGTGCCATGGCAGAGCTGGGCTCTGGCACCGTGACACAGTGATAACCCAGCCCCGCGCAAAGCCGCCAGCAGTGCTGGGAACTGACCCCCTTCCCCAACCTACTGACCCCAATGAAACATGTGTGAGCTTCAAAGACTAATCAGGACCATTTAATGCTGGCATTATTAATCACAGGCGATCTCTCCCCTTCGCTCTCCTTTAAGGGGGAAAGCACCATGGAAATGAAATGAAAGCAACTGCTTTAAGGGTTCCACAGTAAAAATGACGTAAACCCTGCAAATGCTGATGTTCTGGTGCCAGCAGCCGTACCGACCTGCTTGCTTTGCACGTGGCATTCTTTAACTCCTGTGTTTTTTCCCTTGGTTAACTATGTAGCCTAATATATGACTGTTTACACTGTAAAATGTAAACCATAAAACACACAGGATGTTCTATGTGGCCATTAAACAAACAGGATGTGCAGTGTTGGTTTTGTAACTTTAAACGTTTGGCTTTTCCTGACTTTGTCATTTTTGTAACTGTGATTTTAACACTGCATTTTAACAGGGAAGATTTCCTCTTCCATAAACAGCCTGTTTGTCCTGTCACAAAGCTTCCCTAGTGATACAGAGAGGACTTCGGTTTGTGTTTTGGGGTGATACCTGAAGCATGATGCTCTGGCCATGCCCCAGATGAGCCCTGCTCAGTCCCCTCATGAGAGGCAAGCCTTGTACCATGGCTCCCACACTCCTGATGGGAAAATGCCAGAAATAACCTGGTTTAAGGGCCCAGGTGTGGTTCAGGCACTGACAATCTGCCTGGCTAAATGGGATTTAGCCCCTTCTCAGACAGGCCCTTGCTAGGCTTCCAAATTAATCATCCTTTAGAGAAGTGGTACTTCACTTTTGCTGTGCACATGGAAGAGAGCTGGACTCTGTATGAGGTGAGCGTGAGTTTTCCTCTCAGCTCATGCTGTTGCAGAGTGGCCACCGTCCCTGGGCCAGGCAGTGCCTGCGAGGTGTGTGCCCGGTGTGGTGCAGTCCTCACAGCCTTGCTGCAAAGGTTATTACATTAGGAATAAGACCTGTGTCTCCTTTCTAGGAATTAGTTCCCAGCGATTGCAAACTCTCTCTCAGAGCTCCCTAAGAAAAGAACAAGTCAGAAAACCCACAGGGTTTGTTTGCCCTCTCGTGCGCCAGCAAAGCCTCCCTGCCATTTCCTTTTGTCTTTGGTTTTGTCCAAACCTCAAAACCACTCCAAGTGATGATTTCTGCAGGCTGCCACTGGTGCTTTTTTCGGTGCGTGGGCAGCTGTCCAGCTAAAGCCATGCTGGTTCACCCTCCCTGCCACCCTCAGCTGCTGTGGCTGCCTGCAGGGCACTGGGCTCCCCACCTGGCTCCCACTATCCCAGGGTCCAGCTCCTCATGGCATTCCAAAATCCTGCAGCAATTTGTGAGCAGTCCTCTCCAGCCCCCGCCATGCTTCAGTGCACAAGGCTCAGACAGAAACCACTTGTTCCTTGGGGGAAGGAGGGGCAAGGAGGCAGGTGAGAAGCACACAGTGAGATACATTTGCCCTGGATACTCCTTTTTTGGATTAACCAAGTTTTTGTTAGATGATTATTTGGGGACAAAAAACCCCTAAAGGAGCTCTATCAGCTCCCCTGCTTGTTCACATACTGGTTAACATTGAGTATGGGGAGCTGATCCTGAGGTCAGGCTGGAGTATATGTGGTGTTACAGGGGTCTCAAAAGAAGGACACGATGCTCATGGATGCAGACGCAGCAGGGGCATGACAAACTATTGGGCTTCGTCCCTGTCTACAGCTGCTGTGCGTTCCAGTGGTGAGATGCAGTTTTGAAGGGCAAACACATCATGATGTGGGGGTGCAGCTCCTCTGAGCCTGGCC
Source organism: Agapornis roseicollis (assembly GCA_002631895.1). Lineage (NCBI taxonomy): Eukaryota > Metazoa > Chordata > Aves > Psittaciformes > Psittacidae > Agapornis > Agapornis roseicollis. The sequence continues at coordinate 58,253 of NDXB01019339.1, forward strand.
TCTGGACACCTGGGATCTGACCTGAAAAACAGACAGGCAGAAATTTCACATGATTTTAATGAATTCGTTTATAAATGAATCCATGCCCTGACTCCGTGCACTGTAATAGCTGCATAACGTCAGGGACAAGCAGCCGCAGTTCATGAAGAGAAGTGTAGGTACATTTGAGGCTTAAATTAAGTAAATTAAGCAGCTTAATTAATAATCCACGGAGCCGAAGCCCGTGCTGCAACCACAGAATTAGACTGAAGATTATTTACTGCGCTGGCTGGAGGGCATGCTGTACAGGCGGCACTGGAAAGCCTCGCTTTCTGACACTCAGCCCATAAAACCTAGCCACCAATCATTCCTCTTCAGTCCCAAACCCTCAGTGCTGCTCCTTCCACTGGCCGGTTATCTATTGTGGTAAATTATTAGTTACGGTCAGAGGCATGGGAGGCATTTTTCAATGCAGAGACATAGAAACATGCAGATCTTAAATAAGAACAAGTGAAGTGCAGAGCTCTGTAATCCGCCTGGAACCCCCTCTGGTTGAAGCAGCTTTTGTGGCAGGTAACCCAGTGCCCAGCTCACACACTATGGACTGAAAATGTGGGCTGTGTATTTTCCTCTTGGGGGAGTTTTTGACCGTGAAAGGCTTCTTTCACACCAGGCTTAACAACTGAGAAATGCTCATGTTGACAATGGATTAAGAAATCAGCAGCCACTGTAACATTTAGCTGTGGCAAAGTCTATCTGATCCTAAAGAAAACATCGTAAGCCACCTATGCTTAGAGTAAAATCTTCTTTATGTATTTTCAAATCTTTACATGCAGAGATAATCAGCCTGATAGAGCCTTTGATTTATGTGGGGCTGGTGAGTGATGGGTTACTGATTCTTGCAGAGCTGATGCTTTGCACTCTAATGCCATGTGAATAATAGGCAGTTGCACATAGTCTGTCTGCGGAAACAAAGGTTCCCTCTTAAATAGCAGGAGGTGGGGAAAAGTGGCACATCCTGTACCCATTCCCAGTGTATTCTGCCTCGGAAGTACCTACCTGTGTTTTCCAGGTGAAAAATGGGAATGACTCCTTCATCATGAATCAGGTTGTCATTTCAAGTGATAGCAGATCAGTTAGCTAATAGCAGCTGTAGACGATGCACAAAAATAACTTCTCCATTGGAAAGGATAACATAATACTTCTATTCCCTTCAGAAGGTTAGTTCAGGGCACATGGGGAAATACTGAGTATCTCTGTAGTGATAAATGCTCATGAATGGAATTCCACCTTCTTCAGAGGTTGGAAGTATGTAAACAGTGGGGTGGAGGGTGCCCATGAGACAGTCCTTATGGCCAGTGAGCTGTGGGGTAGCACAGGCAGCTCCAGCTCCCAGCCCCAGCAGGTGAAGGATGCTCAGGGCGGGTGTGAAGCTGTGGAAGGGGCACACACAAAGCTGCTGAGGGGCTTTGGCTCAGACCCATGGTGAGTTTGTTCACTTGTGCAAATCAGTTAATCAGGTTTCTTGCTATTTTGCTCTTTGGGCTTTTCTTCATCTCTTGACTCCGGGTATTATTTAAGCAGCTGAGATTTGCAGCTCTTTGAAGCAAAACTCAGCTCTTTTCTTTCCTACTTGCAGTGTTGAGCCGTACAGCATGAGTGCCTGGGGCACAGGTAGCTGTGATAACCCATGGCACAGCTCCTCAGCTCTGGCTCCCTGAGACCCTGCAAGTGGTGCCCTGGGCAGTGGGCAGAGCTGTTGAGGGTGCCAAAGGGACCCTGCTCCCATGGGACTGTGTGGGGCCCGGGGGCCATCTGTGCCACAGTGCCCCCAGCACGGGGTGGTGTGCAGTGCCTGACAGTGAACAACCTCCCAGCCCAGCCAGCTTTCCTGCTCAGGATAATGTAAACAAAGGTACATCATAATGTGCATAAAGGTACTTAATATACTTTGAGGGATGCTGAGGATGAGCAGCAAGGGCTAGAAACCCCCCAGCACAAGTTGTGTTCTTAAACATGAGGGCTGCTGCAAAGAAGCAGAGGCTGTTATTTAGGGCAGACTTTAATTTGGTTTTATACTCTGCACATGATAGATGGAGAGGACATGAGGATGCCCTTCAGTTATTGGCAAGAGGACAGGCCATGAAGTTTTAGGTACAATGTTGGGGAGGGCTGCAGGTTGGTGGCTCCTAAGCTGTCTGCAGAGATGTGCAGGAGCCCACTTTGCTCCTGAAGACTTTTTGAGTGGGTTTTTCCATATCCAGCAGAGCTAAAGATGAGCTGGGCAGCAGCTCTAAGGAAGCCTGTCTCGTCAGATGCAGTGTATCTGGAGGAAAACCCTACCTTACTGTTATGCCCCCTCTTCTGATTTTAGGCAGGCTGTGAATGCACAGAGCCGTGTAAGGCCAGCGCTTGCAGGCATGGGGTAACATGGAAAACAGCAGAGGAGCAAGCACATCACATCAGGGGTTTCTGCTTTTGTTGTTGCTCTCATTAATGACTCCACTGAAATGAATCCTCTGCCACAGGACTCAGACTTTCTCATGGGCTTCTGCAGCCAGGCCAGCTTGGAGAGGGTGATAGCATCACATTGGTAGTAATAAATTCAGATTGGAAGTGGCAGTTGTGACAAATAAAAGTAGGTATTTCACTAAATTGCCCCCAACACAGTACTGCAGAGCTTGGTTACATTACATACCTTGTATCTATCTTGCTTCTTGGCTGCTGATGGTGCCTTTTAATTACCATAATGGACTTTACCTACTCTTGAAGTGTGGGGTTATTTTAGTTTCTGAGATACAACCTACTGAGGTTTAAAGCTACAGGATATTATAGGTGGTGTGCCACTTGTGATAGCATTTTCAGTGATATTCCTGGTTCTCTTGACCCAAATCTGCTACTTACTGGCTTCACTTGTTAATGCTGATGATTTTGATATTTCTCCCCAGATTTATTATTTACACATTTGGTTTTATTTGATTATCACTGAAAGACCTAATTTTTCTTCTAGTCTTGGGGGTTTCTCTCATTTTTTCTGTAACCCAATTTCAGTATTTTCCTGTCTCTTCTCGTCAGGCACACTCAAGGCACTTCAATGGGGTTAATGGCCCAGTAATCTCATAAAAACCCCCTAAATATTATTTAGATTTATATTCTTTTTTATTTGTTTGCTTTGTGACTTGTGGCCAAGCAGTTTCCTCACTGGGGGCTGCTAAGAGGTTTATGTGCTGCCTCGGCAGCAGCCTCCGCACAGCCCTGATGTGGGGCTGAGGATTGCCTACAGCCGAAGGGATGGGGCCGTGTCAGCTCCAGGCAAGGTCCTGCCTGGTGGTAAGAGACTTGCTGGCTGCACCCAGCTTGTTCTCAGTGAGAGCAACATTATAGTATCTCTGTGGCAAGGCAGCAGTTTCACATCCTTATTCTCAGCTACAGATTTCTTATATTAAATAAACAAGATTGGTTATATATTTATATATATATGGTTTCTTTTACAGACATATGATTTCTTTTACGTATATATGGAATATATAATACATGCATATTTTCTTATATGTATGTTAAAAAATAAGAAATATACAAGACTTTCATATACGTACATTTCTCCTTCACAGTCCATGCAAAACTTGAAAAAACCCCTTTTGTCTAGCCCCAAACATCAAATCCATTTCTTTGGAGCATCACTAAGTCTTCTGCTGAAAGAATATCCATTAAAGGGTATTTTCTTTCCATTTTAGGAAATGTCTTACAACTGATCTGAGAAATAGTGGTGCCCAAAAACTTATGAAGTCCAACATAAAGTTTCACATTGTCTGCTTTGTTCCTGCAAAAATAAAGGAGCAGAGCTGTGTGCCGCTGGGAATGGCATGTGTTTCGCCGGGATGAATAGATCCAAGTGTTCAGTTTAAATAGCTGGGTGAGAAAGAATAAGTGGAGCTCTTGGTTGAAAAGAAGATTTACATCTCTTGGGTTAAACCTTTTTGTTGTTACGTTACTGGTTTATATGAGTCAAATGCAGTGGATTTTAGTGAAGTTGAAGTAGAATCAGATCCTATCAGTCTTGGGTGGGGAACTGGTCTGGAGAAGGGCAAGCAAAGAGGTCACAGCTTACCAAAGGCCTTTGGTGCTCATGGGTGCTGTGGCGTGGGGTGTTGCAGGGGACACTTTGGCTCACATACTGGGGGATGTCCCAGGGTCACACACCTGGGCTCAGCATGCCTGGGCCATTCAGGTGCTCATGAGCCTGTGTGGAGATGGACTTCTCCTCCACACCAAGGCTGTATCACAAGTCAGGAAACATGATGAATTTCAGCTGACAGTAGATGAAAAAGGACAGAGGGAAAAAAAGGTAAAAAATCCCAGCTTTGGCAATCTCATAAGGAACAATTTGAGCTCATGCTGAATCTTTTCCCAGGATTTTCCAGCCTTTCTTTTTTTCCCCCATTGTGCCCATTGCCAGGACAAACGTGTGGGTTTGGGAGGCTCCTCCTCCAACAGCGCGGCAGGGAGCAGCCTGGCTGGCTTCAGGAATGGGGCTGGCTGGAAAGAGCCCCTTCCCATCCCCACTGGGGTACTGCCACACAGCTGTGAGGCTGCCAGGCTTTGAGCAGAACAAGGTGATGTTTCCTGGATATGACCAAAACTAAATTGGATGAGGTTTAGGTTGTTTTAGGGCTAGTGTTTTAGCTGCTGTAGAGGTTGTCCGAATGCAGTGTTTTAGTTGGTTGAATTTAGTAATCTTAACAAGACAAGGGGGAATGGCTTTAAGGTGAAAGAAGGGAGGTTTAGATTAGATACTAGGAAAAAATTCTTCACTATATGGATGGTGAGGCCCTGTCACAGTTTTCCCAGAGAAGCTGTGGCTGCCCCATCCTGGCAGTGTTCTAGGGTAGGTTGGATGGGGCAACCTGCTCTAGTGGAAGGTGTCCCTGCCCATGGCAGGGATTGGAGCTGGATGAGCTTTAAGATCCCTTCCAACCCAAAGCATTCTATGATTCTTTCCAACCTAAATGATTCCATAAGTTTAACTGCTTATTTTCGGGTGGTGCATCTATTTGAGCTCCTGAGGTGGATGCAGCATCGCATTCCCACCATCTCTCCCCTGGAGATGTCACCTCCACCCTGGGCAGCACATGTGGGGCAATTCCTGTACCATCTACTTCGTAAAGAAAAGTTAGCTTTGGGATGTCTCATACCGTCAACTGCTTTAAACATTAAGAGATAAACTGCAGCAGTGGTTGTGATTCTGGAAAAGCCCTGTTGATTATCGTACTCTTTTCTTTTCACATGGGTTGACTGAACTGTTGGGTTTTCGTTCTGGTCCTTTGTGTCCCTGCTCATTTTCCCACTGTGGGACAAGGGCCAGCCTCAGCTCAAGGGCTTTTTCACTTTGAAAGAAAAGAAGGAAGGAAGAAAGAAGCAAAAAATATATTAAAATGAGAGATCTTATATTAGTTATGTGATCCCCTGGGAGCAACCATAAAATTATGTGGCTTTTTCGTAGCCATTTACTATTCAATATAAAAAGGGTTGTTGCCATAACAACCACTGCATCATATGGCATTTGATACCTTGGTGAAACAGGGAGTGCTCTTAAATCAACTCCCCAAATTTCATATGAAAGTAAATACATTTTACTGGTGATTTCAAGGCAAGTTTGCATTGCGTCAAGTGATGTGGTACCATTACCCTGCTAAGCTTCTGGGCCTGATCCTGAAAAGTGGCAAATACATTCAAGCCCTGAAGCCGACATTACTCAGCAGTGTGTGAGATTAGATGCTAAGGGAGTATGTTTTCCTAAGTGAAATTAAATGGAAGGAGCAAATGACACCTTTTTTGTTTGACATTTGTTGCTGACTGGGGAATGCCAAAAAAATAAAGCAGTGGAGCAGTATTAGAAGTCCCGGCTGCCAACGCTGGGATCAGCACAAAGGAGGGAGACAGGGGGAAGGGTTAAAGGGAAGGGTTAAAAATAGATGTTTGTGTAAGCTCACATTTGCCTTTGGAGTTTGTCTCGCTGCAATCTGGTCCGCACGTGCGACACTGAGGGGGTAGAAGTGACATCACCCTCGAGATCCGCTTTGGCTCCTCTCTGGCCAGAGTAATGCAGCTCTACTTCACTGCAGGGGGTGCATGGCCGGGGGGGAGCATCCTTTCCCACTTTGGGCTGAGCAGCACCGTGACCACCTTGGAAGGCAAGAGATGGAAAATGTTTATCAAATAATAGAGGAGCTGTTTGGGTCTTACCTGGCACTGCTCGAGGAGGGTCCCTGCCATTGGGGCCCTGAAGCAGTGGAGGTGGTTAGTCACAGCCATTTGATGCTATCCACACTGATGCACATAAAGATGAAGGTTGACATTAACCACATGGGTATTTTTTAACAGCAGTTTTGTTTCTTGGAAGTGTGTGTTTTCCAGGCACTGAGAGTGCTTGGATGGCAGTGGTGGAAGAAGTTTTCCCCACAGGGACCTATGTTGGGATGTCCACTTCCTAAATTGGTGTTATCCATCTAATTTGAGGATTATGGCTTGGACATCTGGGTTTGGTTTTTCGTTTTTCAGGCTTTTCTTTTCCAATACAGAAGAAAATGTATTTATTAGAGATCTAAATATACTGCCATTTCACGTAAGCTGAGCTGTTTCTTTCATAAGGCAGATGATCGACAAGTTCACCAAGTTGCAGAGAAAGGCTTCACTCTAAGCCGGTGTGCCCCAATGCCACCCAAGAAACACTGCTTTCCAATTGCCCTTACTGATTTGTATCCTTGCCCACTATCACATTAAAGTTCCCCTCTAACCCACACACCAGCAGCTATTTTCAGCGGCAAGATAAGGCAATCACCGTTCCTTTTTTAGTAGCTAGCCTATTTCAGACTACCTGCAGTTTGTACCATGAGCGCGGCAGTGTTTGAGAGTGGCTTAATCTCCCTGTGCCCTCCCAATGAAAAAGGTAAGTGCAGGAGAAGCTGAAGTTGCTTCAGCATTATCTTTGAGGCTGCGAGCTCCTCCATCAACTTGTGTCCTGCTGCTGAGGCCCTGCCCGGCCAGCACTGACCAGCAGCTCTGTCCTGTCAATTAAAATGCTTCTCATTTTTGACACAATTCTTTAACTCAATCTTTCCCCCGATGTTCGTCATCGGACTGGAATTTACATTTGTTTTGTGTATTTTTAGCCAGTGACCAGTTTTCCACAGCAGCCTTGAAAACTATTTAGCCTGAATTACTGGCGTTTCACTTTGCATAGGCAGTGCTTTGCAGTTGAGGACGGAGAGGCTTTTCTGAGTGATCTGTAGGGGGTTTGAATGCACCAGGCTTACACGAAGCACAAGGAGGATGCAGCTCCAGGCACAGCCTCTGTGAAACGCTGGAAATGGAGAGTGCTCCCCACTGAAAAAGATGCGAGCAATCACCTGTGCAGCTGGCAGGGATCACAGGAAGGTGTCTGAAACAGCACCACGACTTCCCATTTTCATCCCAATCTGACATGCTGGCTGCTCTGCCAAATAGCTGACAGGTTTATTTCTTCCACTGTATAAGAATGGTGTATTTTTATGGGGCTTTGCTTTACTGGAAGCGATTCCCCATCTGTGTCTGTGGACACTGACTTGGTTAACCTCAGAGCTCTGCGGTTCTCATGTCTATCCATCAAGTTTTGTGCTCTGCGGTGGCTGTTAGGCTTTGATCTGGCACATCTCAAGGAGGTGTCCTTTCATGGCTGCGCACTTAAAGCAGTTTGGCACTTTCCAGTGGGTACTTACACTGGGACACATGAGCAAATACTCACTTTGGTGCAAGGGGCAGAAATGCCCAACCTGGTAAATGCAGGGGCTAAATTAAGCCGTTTAGGTTCCCCCCCAACATCCTGCAAGTATCAAGCAGTTCATGATGAACCTCTAGGCAGGTTTGCAGCCACAACGGTAGCCTCGAGCATCTGTCAAAAATCCTTTCCTGAATGATCTTTTCAGGTTCTCCGATCTCGTATCCCGTTAGTTTTGGAATTTGTTTGGGCTCCTTGAGCTTGAAGATGTTATTTAAATAACTCCAGTTTTTTTACAGGGTTCATTATAGCCCTGTGGATATCACTTTGGAGAGGGAATACAGACTATTCATCCAGAGTGCATTGAAACTTGAGCTCCTAATTTTCCCTTTGGAAATCTCAGTTCAAAACTGCTTTCTTCGGCCTGCTGTTGACTTGCTCTGACTCTGAGAACAAGTCACCCAGCCTGGCCAGAGCTGGGCAGTTGGGGATAGGCGCACCCCTGCTCCAGATGACCATTATTTATCAGCTCGGCTCAACTCTGAAGTATTGAAAATGAAAATGCCCCTTATGTAAGTTGCAGCGCTCTGGCTTCATTCATCTTGGCTTTGTTTTACAAGAGGCTGATACATGAAAGCAGAGAAAAGGCTCCAGCTGAAAACCTGAGCCGACCCTCTCAGATCTACGTCCTGCACATCAACAGCCACAAAGTGGTTAAGAGACTTGATGCAAAGCTGATAAAATGCCAAAAATTCCTCATTCTCTCTCTTGGGGAGCAGGGAGGGTTGTCTGGAAAATGTCAACAATAAAAATTGCATTTAAGTGGTATATAATGCAGCCAGCTACTGTGGGCAGAGTTATGTGCAGCCAGACGAAGGGACTTAAAGAGCACAAGCTCTGTGTGCCAGTTGGAGCACACAGAGCAGCGCTGCCGCTGTGAGCTCTCCTCGGCATGGGCAGGCACCAAATAGAAAGGTTTCCTGAAGACAAAAGAGCAGCCACAGAGCAAATGTCTTCTGTTTCTTGGTAATTCTCATTTAGAATTGGCTAAATCCACAACTAGTGTAAAGTGATGCACTGTGTACATCCATCTGTCCATCCATCTATCCCTCCACTCATCTACCCATTTACTTACCACAAGTTGAAGACACCACCCACCGCAGTCTTCTCTACTTGGCTTTTTGCCTGTGTCTTCATCGGAAATAGACATGACCTTGCCAGATGCTTTGGGCACCCCAGGGCACCCCAGTCAGCCTGGCTGGAGATCAGCTCCAGGATCTGCTGGGCTTGGGGAGTACACACTCACAGTTTAAAAGCAGGAAGAAGAGATTGAAAGGGGTTATGCCACGAAGACAAGGAAGCGGTATTCCTCCTTTGCCTGGTAAAAGGAACAAAGGCTTTTCTTAAAACCATCACAGCTCTTAAAAGAAACCCCGTTTCTTAAAGTCATTTTCTCCTCTAACATCTGGGCACGTCCTTCGTTGTGGAAGATTAATGCTCGGATGGGAAGCCCTCCTTGGCCTCTAATGCTCTGTTGAGAAGCCCTGCACTGGCCTGAGAGGTGCCTGGACCCAGGCACTTCCACACAGAGCCACTCCACAAACAGGAGGGGGGGGGGAATCTGTTCTTTTGTAGTTTTCCTTTAGCACCAGATAAACCAAAAATAGCCGGCCTTCCCCCCCACCCCTGTGGGTTCTGTGATTTCTTTTCTGTCCCTGCTGAGCTCAGTGAAGTATTTATTAGGATTCTTTACGGAGCAGTCTGCTGGTGAATTAGATTGTACAGCTTCAGCACGAGCTTGGAAAAAAACTGCATGGGTTTTTTTCCACCCAGACTGACTCTATCCAATAGCAATAAGAAAATGAGGGTTTACCAGGAAAGCTTTAATTCCAGTTCTGCTCGCCAGAGCAGCAGATACCTTTTCTGTCTTGGTTCCTGTGCATTTATATAGTGTAATTTTCCTGTCTAGTTTGAAGCAAAGCTAAAGCTGAGCACTAGTGAGCTTTTGTGTCCTGCTAGTAAAAATACGGTGTCCAATAGCTGTGGCTTGTCTTTTTTTGTTCTTTTTCTTTGAATTGGATTCTTCACTTTAGCATCAATTGTTTTTCAGATAATTCTTAATTCAATGCATAAGTACCAACCACGACTGCATATTGTGAAGGCAGATGAGAACAACGCTTTTGGGTCGAAGAACACAGCCTTCTGCACCCACGTTTTTCCAGAGACATCCTTTATATCAGTGACCTCCTACCAGAATCACAAGGTATGCTGCTTTCTGGGCTAAAATCACTTCATTTCTCTTCATGGGCTTTTGCTGCCAACAGCTGCAAAATGACCCTCCAAATTGCTGCAGCACAGCAATGTCGGTGCTGTGCTTTGACGAGCGGGATCTGTTTGCTTGTGGGGAGTGGGGGAGCCTGCTATGCTGCTATTGTGCAGCTGAAATGCCTGCTTTAGAAGAAAAGTTTCTATCCCAGCATTAAGGAAGAGGGATGAGGCAGAGGATGCAGTTAAGGAGCAGCATGGACATCTCTGGCTAACCATACACCTGCAAGCCCAAACACTAATGAATTGGTGTGCTCATAAGCACTAAAATGTCATTCAAAACAGTGAGCAAATCTAATAATGACTAGCAAAGCTTGCTCATAAATCTACAGTGAAAAGCAATTATAGTATGTGTACTTAGTGAGACATAAGAGGAATGTAACCATAAAAATGCAGCTAAGAGCCTGCTCTGTGGTTAGCACGTGAAGGCAGGAGGGGGCTTAGGTTTGTTTTGAGGGGATATAGAGTACAACAGCTCGGTTCTGTGCTTTGGGTACCTATGTGTTGTAGGGTTTGGCTTCTCTTTGGGCATGTCAGTAGCGGCAGCAGTAGGTAGTGTTCCGTCTGCTGATTTTACTAACCCAGGCTACCAACATGATGATCAGCAATGTGACAATGGGTGATCTGTCACCAAGGCTGGGAGAGGAGAGGATGACAGGCAGGGATGGCACGGCTTCCTTTTCAATCCTGCTACTGATTTGTCTGCCTTTGCACAAGCTCCTGCTTTTCCCTGCAGTTTTCCTAATGGTGAAGTCCAACTTCAGGGTTGTATGAGCATCAATTGGAGTTTTCAAAGTACACCAGGATTCATAAAGCATTGCCAGAGCCCTCTGAATGTGGAATCTGCCATGTGTTACTGTGTCAGCTCCGTCTGTACACATTCATAGGAAAATACTACAGGAACAGGAACACATGTGAAATTCTGCCTCCCCAGTAATCTAACCAGACCTTTTCCTCCCAAACAGGATGCCTGTATGCCCTTTGATGCTTGAAAAATAGAGTCCTTGCAAGAGTTTGCAGTTAGCAAGCCAGTTAAAAGACTCAGAGCAGAGACATGGATGTGTGTGTTATGAGGGGAAAAAAGCCCAGGAGTACTTGTTTGGACGCTGGAGTGAATCCTGCTAGAAGAGCTGTAGCTGCTGGTGTGAAATGACCAGTTGCCCAAACACAGTTAACCAAAAAAGGCTCAAAAGAGCTTATTTAATACCTACTTAAAATGTCAATAGTGCCTTTCATCCCTAAGGTTCCCAAAGTGCTTCATAAACTTAGTACTTCCACTGCCATTGCCATACGGAACTCCTGGGGGGAGGCTGGTAGCTGGGTGGCAGCACAGAGTGGACCTGGCAGATTTAGCAAAATAGCCCAGAATAAGCCCTAATTATTATATAAATTATATATATATATGTATATATATATATAAAAATATTATATAAGACCCCAAGAGGAGCTGCCTGGTTCTGCCCAGCTCTTGCTCTGTGACCTGCAGACAGGAGGGTTGGATGCTGCCCAGCGCAGAGGAGCAGGAGGCAGAAGCTCTCACTACAACCTCACTATAGTCTCAAGAAAATCACAGCTTCAGAGCTATATGTGAATAGTTTTACTTATTCTCTGAGGCATTAACAATTTAAAACCTGGTCTGGGTGTCTTTTAGAAGAACAAACCACTGAAGTACTTTTAGCTCAGAAATACCCAGCTTGCAAGGAGTGTCCTTGTGAATAACTGTGTTTCTAAACAAAAAGTGAGTCTTGGTTACAGAGCTGACTGTGGGCTCCTAGAGATGGAAAGCTGATGATAGAAGTTACCCCTGAGTACAGACCAGTGAGGACAGTTAACCCAAAACTCGCTCCTGAGTTGGATGAAACCAGGGGAAGGTGACAAGGAGGTGTCGAAGCCCTGATTCTTCTCATGTCAGAGGAAAACCTCAGTCTCTAAATAACAGCACTAAATTATAATGTATAAACCTGATGTGGGTTAGGATGAGCTCTACATTTCTTGTGGTTTATCAGCTGATTGAGAGCTACCCTGGAGCCACTGCAGGCTGTGGGAGAAGACAGGAAAACCTTGAGCCCTTGAGGCTGGTTAAATGCACATCATCACCTTCCTTCTCTGTCACAGACAGTGGCCAGCTGTTTCCTCAGGAGTGTTTTGGAAAGGGATGTTTTCTGTAGCAACACCCTTGCAAATTCACCTGAATGGAGAACTTGCTTGGTTATCCTCACCGCCAAAATCAGATGCAGGCTGGAGCAAGCCTGCGGCTGGCTAGCAGGGGGAGCAGGGCTGCGCTGCTTCAGACAGAGAGGGACCCAAGGGCAGTGGGTCTGCCCATCAGTGTCCTGCCACGCTGCCACCTCACCTCCTCCTGGAAAAGGTCTTTTCAGTGACAGGTGGATGACCAAGGAGATGATGCTGCTCACTGGTGTCCCTTAGTAGGGAAAGACATTAGTAAGACCTGGTTCTGTCTGTGACATGTGTTAGGTCTGTCTATAACCTTACAGTCAACAGGCCTTAGAAATATATTTGTGCATAGACACATGTACAGGAGGTGGACAAGGGATATTTTTAGGAGTTCCTGTGTCCCTACAAATGTTCTGCTGTTGTTCTGGCATTTGTAGCTGCTGAAACCCTCTAGGGGATCTTGGTCACTACCCGCTTGTCTTTACAAAATCCTTTGCTAAAGAGATGGTTTATTTTCATTTTTCACTGGACAAGTCCCTCTTTCCAGCATTCCCGACCGTTGCATGGCTTTGGTATGTGCCTGCCATGTAATGGTCATACCCAAAGGTAAAGGGAAGAGAGCAGGTGGCAGGGTTGGCAAAGGAAAACTGTATTTACTGGGGCTGTAAGATAGAGGAACTGGTGAATATCTTACAGGAAATTTCACACATGATTTTTTAACAGAATTATCATGTAAGGGCAGATCCTTCATAGCTTCCTTACAAAAGCTGAGCTCCATCAAAATTAAGTCTACACCAAGTCAATTTTAAGGCATTTTGACCCTTTTAATACACTGTGGCTCTTGGGGGGAAGACACTTCTTGCAAAAACACAGCAGCTTTCTCTTGCCTGAAGATAAAGCACTATTTGAGTTATGATTCTTTTCACAGAGGAAAATTGACTGAATGATGGACATAAAGATAAATAGAATTGTTATGGAAACAAGGGAGAGCCATGCCATAAGCAATAGGGCTCTCTAACATGGAAACATAGGAGACTTTCTTATAAATCACACATACATACTCCCTAACAAGAGCCCAGAATAAGAGCACAGCACACAGAATAAGGCTGAGACTCAAGGAAATTCACTCTCCTGTCCTCTTGTCAGCTTTAAAAGCTGTTTCTGCAAGCTCTAGCACTGAATCTCACAGCTCAGTTTCACTCTCAGCACTGAAAACAGAGACACTGCCTCTGCCACTACATCTTTAAATGGCTGCAACTCTTGTGGGCTCTGCGTTTCCCAGAGTGTCCCACAGAACAGGACATGTAGAGACCTCCAGCCTGACATCTGCTGCTGCACCTACCTCTGCATGGGATCCATTTTCAAACGCTTTGTGCTTGGTTTCGTTCTTTTAAAGATAACCCAGCTGAAGATTGAAAACAACCCCTTTGCCAAGGGATTCAGGGGGAGCGACGACAGTGACCTGCGTGTGGCACGGCTGCAAAGGTACAGCTAAGGGGTGCGAGGAGGGCTGGTTGACAGGGGGGATGATGGCAAGGAGGGTGGCCTCCTGCTCATCAGGATCAGGGAGCTCCTGCAGTGTGCAGGCTTGTGCTCATGTGTATGCATGGGTGCCCTGAAACCAAGCAGCATGTACAGAGAGGCAGTGTCCGACATGCGCCCTTCAGACCCGTGCCCTGTGCAGAAATACAGTCTTACAGTGGAGCTTTAATCCTGCTACTAATGTGCTGAACCTCTCTGGAGAAGTTCAAAGTGTCTATGCCATGGGGCATCACATTTGTTTGTGCTTGAGGGCATTAGGGTTTTCAATGCCATTTATGCCCCTGAAAAGCTTTTCCTGTAATTCAGTGACACATTCTGTGTGTTGTTGTAATACTTGTCCCACCCAGCAGAATTCAGTATGAGTTCATCACATTTGGCAAAGGGTATTGAAGATACTCAATGGAGATGCTCTAGTGAAGCCACACTACTATTCCATCTTTCTGTTAATGCTGATTGCTATCTATCTGGTAATATTTTTTCTCACCTCTTTCAGCAAAGAATATCCAGTAATTTCCAAAAGCATCATGAGGCAGAGGTTGGTGTCCAGTCATGGCCAGCTTTCAACAAAGCCAGATGTTAACCCACTTCATGGGAATCACCAGGCCCTTCAACATTATCAGTATGAGAACGGTGCTCACATGCAGTTTGCAGCTTCAGATACTCAAGATCTGCCACTCAACACTTTCACAGCACAGAGAGATTCAGGGCTTTTCTATCATTGCCTAAAGAGAAGAGGTAACTTGAGTTCACAGCTGAAAAATATTACAGCAAATAAACCTAAGAGCATGAACACTGAAAGCTTACTGCTAATTCTAGTTTGGTTTGGATCAGTCTCTCAGGCCTTCATCTTCAAAGATACTGATGTGATCAAAGTGTTTTGGAGGGTCAGGGTCCAAGGGCTGCGTTTTGGGGCAGTTCTTAGTGGCTTGGTCCTGTAGATGGCAAATTCAGACCCTTAAGTCAAGAGACCCACCCCAAAACGCATAATTCAGATGGCACAAGGCTAATTGGAAAATTATCCATTGTTAGATGAATTAATAATTGTTTGGAGGAGGCTTTTCTATCCTGAGATGCTCTGACACTGCTCATTAGCATTAATGAAGATATAGACATTCAGCACTTTTTCAGGACAAAGCCATTAGCAATTCTCTTGATGTCTGCACATTACTGGGACCATGGTAGCTGTGCGTAAGCTTTCCTTTCTTCTTTTTCACTTGTTCACTAGTTCTCAAGTCTAAGTGAGCTGTCACTACATTCTCTTCCTTTTAGCCCAGTATCAGATGAGGCTGTGGAATGGTTTAAGTTAAATGAAAAAATTCTGCACAAAAAAAAATAATCCTTCTATTTGCATGTCTCATTGGCCACTGATTTATTTAAGCTGTGAGAATCCTCTGATCATGGGCAAATGAAGAATCTAACAGCACCAGTAATGAGGACTGCAAGGCAAATGTGCAGTTTTAGCAGATGTTTAATGTGCACATGAATTCACTAATTCAGCCAGAGAATACTCCTAACAACTAACAGAAAGCTGCTGGTAAACACAGCCACAGCCATCGCAATCTGCAGGAGAGGGGCTATGGCTTCTCAGTGTAAAGCTGAGGACTGGGAAAGGGCCCCTTTATCTGGAAATATTTCTGCAGCTTTTGACATGAATATCTGGGAAATGTATGGCCATTTTTGTAATGACAGGAAGGCAGGCTGCGATAAGACCCTCTAAGAGACTTCTTGAATTTGTCAGGAGTACCACTGCGAGAGTGTCAGGGACCTCTGTTATCTGGATGAATGTGAAGTAATCTCTGATGTGAGAGTAGTAGCCCAAGTCCCTCACTTAACCTGACAAATGTCACCAGAAGGCTTTGAGGCCAAGGGGATTAGCCTGACATTTGCAACACGATGTCTTTTTGATGTTGTACACTGTCTTTCCGAACTAAAATGGTTTAACTGGTTTAATCTGAAAAAGAGTACCAGTTGTTTAGTGGAATGGTCACAGACTGAATGCTCAGCTTCTAAGGGGACTCCATAAAACCACCCCAGGCTCTTGGCAGATTGCTGTTAAAACACCATTGCTTTGGGAGCTGCTCCTGAACGTGCCTTTTCTTTTACTTGCAGAAAGTGCTCGGCACTTGGACTTGCCCTGCAAACGCTCCTACCTGGAAGCCTCCTCTTCTGTAGGAGATGATCACTATTTCCGCTCCCCACCTCCATACGATCAGCAGATGTTAAGCCCTTCCTATTGCAGTGAGGTGACTCCGAGGGAAGCGTGCATGTACTCTAGTTCTGGGCCTGAAATCGCTGGTGTCTCAACGGTTGATGACTTGCCACCTCCACCTCCCCCCTTGAGCTGCAATATGTGGACTTCTGTTGCACCTTACACCAGCTACAGTGTTCAGACAATGGAAACTGTCCCTTACCAACCTTTCCCTGCTCATTTCACTGCCACCACCATGATGCCACGGCTCCCGTCCATCACGGGTCAAGGCTCGCAGACACCAGGTAACAGCCACTTCAGTGTCTACAACCAGCTGTCCCAGTCTCAGGTTCGGGAGCGCGTTCCTTCTTCATCTTTCCCAAGGGAAAGGGTGCACCCGTCTGTGTGCGAGAGAAAACCCCCCTCTCCGCACCTAAACGCGGCGAACGAATTCCTGTACTCACAAAGCTTTTCCTTGTCGAGGGAATCATCGCTGCAGTATCATTCAGGGATGGGGACTGTGGAGAACTGGACTGATGGATGACTCTGACGGCCAAGCGATGCCACAGACACCGTTACTGCTCCAGGACAGTGTTCAATCAGTGTTGATACCTGTGGGTAACTTGCACTTCGGTGAGACAAATGTGCATGTCCAGAGGGATTTGTGTGGGTGAAGAGCTTGTATCTTCAGACACACAGAGAATTACTTCTCCTGTCTCAGTGGGCTGGATTCATCAGTCTCTTACTGACTCCCGAATAAATTAATCCTCACATCTTCCTTATTGATCCAGTAGAAACCATCTTCATGACTAACAAGTGAAATAGCTAGTAATTTTCTTTTACTTGTAATATTAAACATCCATAAGCAGATTTTGGCTATTTGGGAAAAATATAAGCTTCACTTTCATGGTACTTGGTTCATGAAGTCACGGCATCCCAAAACTGAAAGGAAAAAGTGACCTGTTCAGTTGCACAGTTCAAAGACTGCCGTAGCAGCATTTCTTTAGCTCTTTTTATCTGTAAAAATTACTTCTTCCTCTGGAAGTGATGGAGTCATAAGAGCACAGGGGCCAGTGGGGAGGCTCAGTGGTGGCGTCAGGGAGCTGCAGTGTTGCTCCAGAACCTCCCCAGCACAGCGCAGGGTTCTTGCCATGGTGCAGAGAGAAGGAGGCACTGATGTACGAACGTCTCCTCTTCCCCCCCACACCACCATCATTCGTGGCTGTGGGAAACTAAAGAAGTGAAGCGTTATGCCCGAGGCCAAACAGCAAATTAATTGCAGTATTAGGAACAGACTCAGTGTCTTCAGACTCCCATCTGTTGATCGAATCACACTTGCTTATTGCAATATATTTATGAAGTTTAAGCTTAAAGTCGCTAATACTTTCCAGAAATGATTTCTGTATTTGCTGGTCCTTGATTTCTTTCATATTCAGCTGAAACGTGCCTTTTTGTGCTATGTTTTTTCCTTTTGCAGCTAATTTGGAAAGAATTGTTTTCAGCATAAAGGAGGCATAGAGGAATATTTTCTTACTTGTGGGGTGGGAAGAGTTCCCATTACCTGTCAGGCTTTACGGTGTACAAATATTTGTAGAACAGGTAAAAATCTTTAACCAGTGTATACATTGCTACTATTGCTTACTGTGGAAGTATCTTGACCTGACTCCTTCAGCCCTGGCTTTGCCTAATAGAGTGTCCCTGCGAGGTAAGGAGGGATCCCTCAGCCAACAGCCATGGTGAGAAATGGCCTCTTGTGGGAAAACAAGCTGTACTCTTTCTGGAACAAAACTACCATTACCGAGCTGGGATGTATCCTACTCCGGTCTGCGGTGTGTCCATCCTGCTGGATCCCAGG
The DNA here is from genome assembly GCA_002631895.1 of Agapornis roseicollis. NCBI lineage: Eukaryota > Metazoa > Chordata > Aves > Psittaciformes > Psittacidae > Agapornis > Agapornis roseicollis. The sequence goes on from NDXB01019339.1 coordinate 76,070, forward strand.
GCATCACCATGTCCCAAGGGATTGCAGCACAGAGGTGATGCTGGAAGTTTGATTCCACTAAAGAGTGTAATATTGAAGCTTTAGTCGTACACAGAGGGGTTTTTCCCCCCCCCTCTATTCTTCCTGAATGGGCAAAGGCAAAAAACTGAAATACACATTTGGAAGTTGGGAGGTACTTCTGCATTTTGATGAATCCATTCCAATGAAGAGAGGCTGATGGATGAGGGTGGCTGCTTGCAGTGAGATAGCCCTGAAGCCACTAAAGTGGAGGTCACGTTTCAACCAGGACAATCTCATACAGCCATTCAGCAGACCATGAGTGGGACTGGTGTGGATTTCGTAATCAGATTTTGGAAATCACTACAATTTTTGCATGCTGAATTGCTATTTATATACATATATATTTTATATATATATATATATAAAAATATATATATATCACAAATGCAGGCCACATGTCCAACCCAGCTTTGCTTTTTACAATTGAAATACTTAATAAAAATGAATGTTGCAAGGTTTTTTTTTTTTTTGAAAGACATCTATTTAAGATTTTTTTTTTTACACACCTTTGATGTAAAAACTAAGAATTGGTTAGATAAAAAGCGTATATGCTACAGATAAATCTTTATTAGAAACCACATTAGATACAGGCGGTGTGGAATTTTTAACTGTTTGTTACATAGCATGGACATTTTATTTTACATATCAGAACATAAAGTCATTTTACTGCTAAAAGCTGTCTCTGGGTGCATTTCAATAATTAGTATAAAAATGTACTGTGGTGAATTACTGATGCCTTGTCTCTCTTCTGTCTCCTGCTCTCCGATTTACCACCTTACACTTTCCCAAGGGGCACACCTGACCCTTTTTTTATCATTTCAGACCTACACTGTCAAACTTTAACTGCCCCTGGCAAGACTAAGGGGGTTTGGTTCCTTTGTGATCTCTCGTGTTTCTTTGTTTCAATGGACACTTGAATTGATCTGAATCCATTGAGCACTACTAGGCTAAGTTAAAAGCAGCCCCTAGCCTGACAACAAGAGCACCAGAACTATATTCCTGCACTTACGTGCAGATCACTTACAATGGAATAGTGAAGAATTAAAGGTTGGAGGTGGGGGGAGAGGTCTGAGGGTGTCACTACCCATAGTTTGAAATGCTCAGTTAATTTCTCATAGTGACACTGAATCAACACGAAACGAGACGAGTGTTGCCACTATAACCTAAAAATTAATGGGGTCAGCAGCCCAGAGTCCAAATGACGAGCTAGACTAGACCTTTTGCCTGTTTTACAAAGAAGATTAACAGAATAACAATGTCACTTTAAGTGAATAAGTGTCTTTATTTTTAACCACTTTTCACGTATCTTCTGCTCATCAATGCAGTATTTCTTGATTGAAGGCAATTTAAAAAGTAACTCCTATAAAAATTGTTTCAGCAGCTTTCAGTTAATGCAGGGGATGTAGAGGAGACTTGAATATGTAATTAATCCAAGTTCTAAGTTATGAGCACACGGCAACACTGCTGTCAGCCTTTGTAAAGGGCACAGCCAAGGCTCAGTTTCAAACTGACCAACAGAGCCAAGCAAGTGCCCTGTGAAATCCTGTGGCACATAACAAGCTGTAAGTTATAAAAATAGTGTGTGATATTTGTGAGTACAAGACCTGATTGCAAAAGGCTGAACTAACACATAAATGTGCAAAATATGGATATAGGCTAATCTGGTCATCTGGGCTCCTTTTATAGTCAATGGAGAGCAATCAGACCTTTAGATTAAAATGGGATGAATCATTCTCTAATGATGATCTTTTTCCACTCAGAGAGGAATCTAGCCCAGCCACTTAGCCTAGATTTCCCATTTTTAAATGGCTAAAGTCAAGTTAGTGTGGTGCCCCTTTCTATGTGACACTCGATAAAAGCATTTAGATAGTATTAAACAGTAGTCAGCTTAGAAATCACATTCTATCTGAGCACAAATCCTTAGCTAGCACATCCCCAAGGAGTGTGCTGGTTGTGTTAATTTATGGAATGTAAACATGTTGTTCTTTTCTGGCTTATGTTTTTTGGTTTTTTCAGTACAAAACATCTAAACTGTTAATGTAACCAATTCCAAGAGCAAGCTCATGGGCAAGGTGAGAAGCATGGGTCTGGCTGGATGAGAGATTCCACTTCATTTCTGCTGCATGTCACATCTGGGCAGGTTTGGCAGCTGCTGAGTGTGCGACTCCCTGACAAGCACCTGGCTGTGCAGCATCATTCTGGTGACACTGGCCTGGCAGTGTGCTGCCCAGCTGCGGGTGTTCAGAAACAGAGAGCACAGCAGTACTAAGGTATCCTTGAGGATACGGTCTATTTGTTTTTCAAATCAGAAACACTAAACTGTGGACATCATTAAAACAAAATCCCAACAACCTGCACAGCATTAAAATAGATCAAGTCTGCTTACTGTGCCCAGGTTTGATTTACTGCAGTTTAAACAGCTTTTACTTCTCAAGAATGTGAAGAACTTCACATGTGTGGAGGCTTTTACAGTTCTAGCTCTGGTTAGATGGGTTGTTGATTGCAGTGGGGAACGATAAGCCAACCAGAGGAAAGCTAGGTCCATTTCAAATCAGATTAAGGCAAAAATTAGCAAGCGAGGAAAACTTGGATACACAAGGTCTGTTTTCCATTGAAGTGTTCTACTCTGTACTAAAAGGCTAGGGGACTTTTTTATTCTGTTTTTCTTTAAGGTAAATGTCCAAATTTAATATTGGCTCAAGCAAGCTGAGTTCCACCGAGTCCAACAGCACTTACGCCAGCACTCAGCTTGGACTCCACTCTAAATAGAACAAATATTTGTGTCAGCTTGCTGACTATGTGAGTAATATGAATGTTTGCCAAAATTTAAACAAGCTAAACTTCAGTCATGCCAAAAGCCCCACCATTGAATTTGGTATCATTGGCAGCTCACAGGCTCAAGAGAGGCCTAAGTCTGGAAGGGCTGGGGTGTTTCTGGCAAACATGAATTGTTTTTTTTCTCTCTCTTCACATTTTGGAAAATTTGTGCCTCTCTCTATTAATTTATGATGTCATTAAATAATTCTTTTTGCAGCTTGTATAGAAAGAATGTTTCTTTTGAAGATGAGAACTCCCCTGAGGATGGTTATAGTGAAAAATTCCAGCAGGAGGAAAAAACTCTCCTCTCTCTTGGCCCCTCGTGTTTCTGCAGCACTGTTTGAACAGCAAAAACATCTACAATATTTGAATTTAAGGACCTGCTCCAAGGAGGTGCCATGCATTTCGCTGTGACAAGAGGCAGCCTAAATTCAATGTGATTTGAGGGTTTTTATTGCTCTGATGGTAGGCTGGAAGAGAAATCATGAGTCTGTGACTTGCTGATCAAGAGCATAAGGGTTTGAACCAATTTTCTTCCCACAAAGTACAGGATCAATATTAAAAATGAAAGAGAAGAAAATATTGGGAACAGTACAACAAAAGCAAAAAACCTTGTCCAACATGAGCTGTATTTTAATGTGAAAACACTTTCACGAGAGAAACTGCCCCTTGGGCTCTGCCTATAAAACTGTCACTGTAGACATTGGCATTTAGATGGCAGCTTCATGCTAGGATTCACAGCCAACCCTTGCTCTGGCACTGTGCAGTATAGACCAGCCTGTGTCGTATTTAAACCAAAGTGAAGTTTAATTTTAAACTTGGCATGGGCTCCTCAACGCTGTTGAGAAACTGCTTGGGTAATGGCAATGGAAGTTAATAGCCTTGAGGCTTTGTGCCATGGTGCTGGGTGGTTACAAGCCCGCATATCTTCCTTCTGTCAGAAAGACCATTATTCCAGTCACGACCAGCAAACATACCTGTGTGGCTGCTTTTGAGACTAACATTTCAAATGCCATGAGGCATTTACGCAGGGTGTGCAGCAAGTCACCGCTGGGCTGAAAATTGCACTCCTGAGCCTGAGTCCACCTTTGTAACCAGGTCCTGGGAGAAGGTAATAAAAAGTCTATTAACGAGTGCAAAGGGCTGATAATGCTGGTTCCATTGAAATCAGGGTAATTTTTATTTCTGGTCATTAGAAACTTGTTTAACAAACAAAAAGCAAACCCCACTGGAATGAAAACAGGAGGAGTAGCTGGTCAAAAAGCTCTTGTTCTGTACTAAAGCACTGGTGGGTAAGAGGTTTGAAGGAGCATTCTACAAATGTCTTTCACCTGGGGTTTTTTGTTGCTGTGTTCCTTAGTTTCAGCAAATACCAATATTTGGCTTTCAGCCACACACTGTTATAGTTCTGGTGAATATTTTCAGCAGGGTTTTATTTACAAACTGGAGGAAGTTTTGTGGTTGGTTATTTTTGAAGAGAACTCTGTGGAACGTTGGCACTGTCTGCTTGGACAGCAAGTACAACATTTGACAAATGTAGCTTCTAGTTGGGAGGTTTACACTGATAGCAGAAAACTGAGCCAAGTTTGGGTAATTAGCCTTGGACACTGCCAGCTGTAATGGATGCATCCTTTAACAAGTACTTACTAGAGAACAACATGTGCAGAGAACAATGCATGCAAAACTACTATTTCCCTGTAGCAGCTTCTTATCTTACATCAGGTAGACAACAATGCACGCTGCAGTTCAGCACTCAGCAGAGATGAAAAAGAGTATTTTTGTGTTTTCTTGCCAAAATCATAAGGTCAATTCCTGTATCTGTTGAAGCCAATGGGAAAGCTTTTATAGAGTTGAGTACAGCAAGACCAGCCCTCTAATTTTCTTTCCAGCAAGCTCAGCATGCAGCATTGACTGTGTGGTGTAGCTTAGGTACGAGGCACAGTGTGCTCAAGTTTAAGGGGTGACACAGCCACACTCTGCAAATTGCAGGTTATTCATGCCCAGTGCATCTAAGCAGCTTCTGAGAGAATAACACATTGAGTCTAATATGCAATGTTGTATTTAATATCAGTTGTGAATCTAATACACAAATGGATAGCTCAAAACATAAGAATAAGAAACCACTGATTATCCCCACTATATCCAAGCACTCATTTTAGCCTGAAACATTAAAGCAGCTTGCTCTGGACATGAGGAATCAATCATGAGTCATCCTGAAAAGGTGATGAACTCACTTTGTGCATCAGAGGTAATACGAAACAGTCAGCATGCAACAGATACCTAGACTGAAAGCAAAGGTGATGGCTACTGAGCAGTTACGTGCAGGACAAAAATGGAAGTGGGGATAGTAACTGATTCACTTTACAGTAAAAAATAAAAGCATCCACAATGTCTCACCTGATTAGACATCTTTAGGAAAGGATTTGGTCTAAGACTATGAGAACACCAAAAGTGACCAAATAGAAAAAAATACCAAAGTTCTTGGCCATATAAAATTTCTGTTTTAAATGAATCTGCATTCTTCCTTCTCATCCTTCTTAAGACACAACCAGTTCAAAGCCTAGATAGTTTTTCCCCTCCCTTATACTTCCCCTCCCACCATTTATCATTATGAAGGCAAGCAGACAGGTTAGAGGCAGGAAAGACTTCCACTGGGATTTCTGTCCAGTATCACAGAGAAGGACTAGATTTACATTCAGTGTTAGAGCTGTGCACATGCCTGTTACAGAAATGTGTGGAGGATGTGCAGTTATTCTACGTTCCCTCATCGGTAACATGTAAGGAGGAAGGAGTTTCAACTTTTGGCATAAACGTTGACCAAGCACCTTACGACTGTAAGGTATCAATGCAAGCACACTGAAGGGGTGTGATTGGGAAAGCAAGAGGGCAAATCTTATACTTCAACATAGGCTGGAATACTGATGTCTTGATGGATCCACTAAGCATCCTACCCAGAAACTCGGGAGCAGCAGAGACATTGAATCAATAACCTAGAAACAGTAATATTCTGATGCTCTGAGAACCCAGGGGAAACAAGGACTATGCCTGCACATCCCATGCTAGAGCACATCCCACTACAGTGGAATAGTATGTTTAAAGTGTGACCAAATGTGCTGCCACTAGCTCATTGTGTGTTCTAATGTCTACTGCAGACATAGCTTGCTCTCCAGGCAAATGCTGAGTTAAAGATGAAAAGAAGCCATCATTAAACTATCCTTTAGACCAGCTACTATGTAAATCAGCACATGTGAAGGTAAAAAACTATATTTATGCTTCTCTTTGCTGCAGTTTCAAAGGAGAAAATAGCTCTAATTGCAGGCTAAGAACTCCAGAGAAAATCAGGATTTACAAGCTAATACCACAGCAATGATTCAGTCTGCAGCCATCAGTGAACTACTTGCTTCTCTCAAGCATGACATGAAAATAATATTCACTCACCTCTGGGAAGTAGTTAATTGGATTGTTGGAAAATCAGTTTTCATCCTATTAACAGCAAAAGAGGGGGAAGCAGGAAACCAGCAGCCAGGAACTGAATACAAGAAAACTGTGAACTGGAAAATGGAAAGGACAGAGTGACTAAATAAATAAATACATATATTTGCTGAAGAGTAAAAGCAACTGTCAACATGCAAATGGCTGAGGACCTGACTTTTACTGGTGAATACATGCACTTGTGCTCACATGCCATGTGAGCAATGCAATAGTGCAGTTATGTTCAGTGCATAAGGTGAAGTTCACAGTTCCCTATAACTGAAACTGGGAGCTTAAATTACCACCAGTCACATATTGCAAAGTTTGACAGTATTGGATGAGTTCAGGAATTGCATACACTGCAATATCACTTAGCATGGAGTCAAGAGCTTCAGTGGTCTCTTGTTTTAACCACTTAGCATGTAAAAAGCTATGGATAACACAGCCATGCTCTTCATCGTATGAAAAAAATAGGTCTCTGAAAATGTGTGAAAAAAGAGAAAAGTAACTTTTATCCTATTTAAGATAGACTAAACATCCCCTTCCCTCTGGGATCTCTTACTACTTTGGTTAGATTTCATTTTTACAGGTATATTGGCCAGTCTTGATCATCACATTGGTGCTAATAAAAAATCCTATTAATTTCAGGTTATTCTCCTACCACATGTACTGTATGACCCTTTTGTGACAGGCTAATACAGTAATAATTCCTTACTAGGCTCCAACAATATGCTCAGATGTTTCCTTGGAAATATTTTGTTCCTTTCTGTTGTTCCTTACTGCAGATTGAGATTCTTCGTGTGGCAGTGGTTCCTTGAATTGGTTTTCCACAGCCTCTTTTGTGTCCTTCCCTGTTTTCCTTTCCATAAAGTGCACTATTTCAATGAATCATGCTTTCTTCTAATAAAACGTTATCCAAGTTCAATGCCAAAGCCACATTTCCATAAAAGAGATTCAGAATGAGCAACGAGCTCAGCAAAACTTATTTTTCTGTTGTTCTGCAACTCCCCCTCCCCTCATTTTTGGGTGTCAGAGACTCTTTAGAAGATCAGTAGCATTAGAGGAACTCAGAAACTTGTCGCATCTGTAGTAAGTTATATCTTTGGGCTCATTAAACCTTTTCTGCTGCACTCTATTAACTACATAGGCGAGGAACTGTTGTTTTCTTTATGCTCCTGGGCAGGGCCATCAAAAGCTAGTTCATTTCTTGGCTCAGCAAAATATCTGTCCTCTTATTCCTCTGACCTTTCCCAGCCCCGGTTCCTAAAGCATACTGACAGGTAGTGCAGAGGCAGCTGCAAAGGGTCACAGTAGAGGGGAAGGAGCAGGGGGCCTCCGGGGTAAAAGACTTTTCCTGAGCCCTCCAGGCCCAAGGGAAATGGCTCTGGTTATTCCTCTCATCTTTCCACCTCCCTGCTTGGCAAAAAGGCGACCCAGCACCCAGCAAAGTGTTTGACCAAATACTAAACACAGAGAAGAGCTGAGCCAGGCTTCCTGGCAGCACACATGGAGAGCTTGGAATTAGGGATATGGTTACTGGCTATGAATAATAATTACCCAAAAACTTCAGTAGAAGGATAAAAGCCGGCAGATAGTACAGTAAGGTTTTGGCTTATAAAAGTCACTGTGACTTATCAACAGCAATACAAAAAAGAGCTGTTGCGTACAGCCCATCATGCCAGCAAGTAAACAAAATCCACTGGTTCAGGTGTTGCATAGGGGGCTGGCTGTGCAACAAGCTTTGGATATCTCACTGTCTAAAAAGGAAGGATCTTCAGATCTGGAGGGTACCAACAACACCCTTTATGTGTTGGTACAATGAGGAACAACTGGGAATTGCCAATGTGAAGTGATAATAATGGCTGTCCACACATTTCATTTCATAGGGTAATATTACTGAAAATCACTAACATATAAATGAAAAAAACCCTGTTCTTTTACTTACTGCTAATAACAGCCAGTCATACTGTCCTTGATAGCCACATATAAAAACCACTCAAGAAATATTTTTAAATGGCTTGCTCCATGGGAAACTGCTACACTATAAATGAGACTTCTGGAGATGTTACCTGAATTAGTCTTGCTCAAATTCCTTTGTGATATTTCATCATAATAATAAAAGTTAGAGTGCTTTTGCCTTTCCATCAGAAACTGGTCTTATGTGTTTTGTTAGTCCCAGCTCTATACTGGCAATGTGATGTCGTGGTGTATAATTTCATAGACACAAAGACACTTCGCTACCATAGCTCTCATTATTAAACAATATATTTTAATTGTCACCACCTTTCTCACACAGACATTGGCCAAATCTATCCTTATTGGCTTCAACTGAGCTACACAAGGGATGAATATGGCTCAATATATAAAAAAATACAGCAAGTTGAGTAATAAAAAGAAATGTTTGGGTTTCTTTTTTTTATAGCAGTCAATGTTTTTTGCCATAAGAACACACATGCCTGGCCAGTAAAATCCCATGATAAAGGGCTAAAGTGTTTAAGACTTCATATGCAGAATNTTCAACTGAGCTACACAAGGGATGAATTTGGCTCAATATATAAAAAAAATACAGCAAGTTGAGTAATAAAAAGAAATGTTTGGGTTTCTTTTTTTTATAGCAGTCAATGTTTTTTGCCATAAGAACACACATGCCTGGCCAGTAAAATCCCATGATAAAGGGCTAAAGTGTTTAAGACTTCATATGCAGAATAGCCCATGGTGTTGAGCTATAATAGCAAAAGATGCCATGTTATAAAAGCATTTCTTACCTGGAGAAGTGATCCATGCTCTCCAATGAAGCTTAATTACCCAAGACATGCTGAGTTTTTCCCTCCTGGCAATAACCTCTAACACCAATAAGTCTGCTATTTCTTTTGACATCTGAATTGCTGAATATTGTTAATTTTTGTTCTAATTTCCTTATTTGGATTATAGCTTTCCAGTGTTTTATTTCTGAAGAAAGTTTTGAACATTATAAAAGCTTCATTCCTGGGACATTCCTTTTTCTTTCTTCCACTTTTCCCTTGGAATCTCACTCACTCTCAGCCCTGTTCTGGCACTCCCGCTCTCCCGTCTCTTTACGCTTTCCCAGCATACTTGGCTCCAGATGTAGACTTATGCATTTCCCTTCATGTGATTCTTTCCTGCTCCACTAGAAAAGTTTCAGCTTCATCTCAGGCCCAGAAGATCCACATTTCTGCAGCATGAATTTACTTAAGACATTAAGGAAAATGCCATGCCTGACTGTAAGTCCCCAGCACTTCTGAGTGACTGGTTTTACAGCTCTCACACACACAAACACATGAATCCACACATGGGGCACAAAGCAGTAACTGGAACTAGCAGCAGAGCCTATAGGGAATCCTTCTTATACAAAAAACCCAACTTTATTATTTGGGGGAAACTGAGTCTCCATTATTTATTAAGTTATATCAGATTTACAGCTCAGATTTGTGCTGTCCTTCTATTAATTCATAAAGAGAAGATTCAAATTTATATAGAAAAACCTGCTTTTTTCAAGGTGGGGAGGAAACCTCTCCCTTGGAAAATGATGTGATACTGAGCTATGATTTAGAATCATCACCTGTGTTGTCCTCCTCATCCTCACGCCTGCATCCTCGGCTTTTGATGAAGTCAATTTCCTGAGTGCATGTGAAAGCCTGTGGCTGCAGCCTGGAACAATCCTACCTCAGTGCTTCCCTTATGTTGTTGATCCTTTAATTTCCTCCAGCTGACTCCTGCAGGGGACTAGTTCGAAGTTTTATGCTACTCTTTTGGACTAATCATTTACGACTACTTAAAAAAAATAAAACATACCTAAAGAATCACTTGCATCCTGCCAGTGCTAGATAGAATGGCCACTAACTGGGACATAGTTCTGGCCAAATGGCAACTCAGCAATTCATAGGAGCCTAAAATGCTGCTCAAATCTTTATAACCAGACCAATTATTTAGAATCCTTTTCTGAAATGATGGTTGCAATCCATAAAATACCTCTGCAGTGCAAATTTTCACACCTTGAAAAACCAGGCTAGCAGAAAGTCATATAAAACTGATTAATAGACGGAATCACAATATCAAGAGAAAGATCTCCTATTCTGATGGTTATGAAAGTTACACACAGGGCTCTTACCAAGGGACCAAGTTCCATGTCTTAAAACCACAAAATTGAAGAATATCTGAAACTACAGCTCTGAAAGACAGACACATGCAGGATTAGAGGTTTAAAAATATGTGCCTTAGGAGCTAGCTGTTGCCTAATGACAAAACAGGAAAAAAGATGAAATACAGAAGGGACATACATTAATCAGATTCTCCAAGATCATGATGCTAGCATTCAGTAAAATGGAGATCCAATCAGTAACTTTATTATATGAGAAAACCAATATGCATTTAACATTACTTTTGTAACAAAATGTATTCAATTCCAACTTCAAGTTGAAAAGCTGATGCTCATCTCTTAGACAACAACACAGTTATTTTTTGTTATCAAAAAATTATCTGTGATAATTACATTATCACAGATGTACACCCTTCCAAATACACTCAGGGTAGCTTTTCTGAGCTGTGCTAATCACGACAGTTGCAACCCAGGCTTAACTTAGGCACACAGACATGAATGGCTGATTCTAATATATCTGTATATATTATAGGTGATTAAATAGCTCTTGAATAATTTTCTTATTACATTCAAGGCCAAATTTATACAACAGTTTGATACACTTTACACACCAGCTACCACTACAAACTAGTGTTAAATCTTAAAACCAATGCAAGTACAGTAGCTCAAGTGAAAACACTACTTTTGCAAGAACAAAAATGGGTTCTGCAGCTATTTCTGGCTGCACGTGCTAGCATGGCTTAGACTCACTCACCCAGTGTGGCTAAAAGCAAGTAATTGAACTGTTTCGCACGCTCCTGATAAAAATCTGAGATTCAATCAGAAAATTATTCTGGCATATTAAATCAAATGTGTTCCGAAATACATTATGAAACAGAAAGAAGGAGATCGAAAGGCTGAATTGATCATTTATGTGAATGGCTATGTACAGCAGAAACAGAAAAATCTCAAGCAGCAGCCGATTTATACGCTGCTAATTCCTTCCTTAGACGATCAGACTTAGACTGGTCTGATTTCAGCAGGAAAATCTCTGCATGGAGATCAACACTGGTCTCAAGCATAAGATCCTAATTATTTGAAAGGCATTTGTTTTCATAGCTTTTTTTTTTTATGTGTCCAAGTCGATGGCATTTTAATGCCTTATTAAATGGCTGTTTTACAGCAGCCCGTCTGTTCAGTCTCTGTGCCCATGTCTGTACTTTGTGCTGCAGGATTTTACCTTTCATGCTAGCCAAAAAATATTTTCCAAATTCCCTATAAAAGTTTTCGATATTTCCTAAGACAAATAGAGTGGGTTTTTACATACTCTAACATGACATTGATATGGTAGATATGACATGTATGCCTTTCCATTTATGGTGTGCTTGCAAAAAAGGTGAAGGTTTGTGCTCATTAAAGTGATATCCTCACTACCTTGGGCCCAACTTTATGTGACTTTTTTTAATTACATAGATTGCAGTGTTTTCATTTCTGTTTTTCTTTAATTCAGTGTAAGTCCTGGCAACACAAAACACACGAATACTCCCTCACTACGGTTTTAGCCCAGACATTGCCACGTGGGGTCTCTAAATGCACAAGAAATGGAAAAGTGAACCAATTCAAACCCAACCTGAAATAAAATCATACTAACAAGAAGATTTTATATCGAATTGCTTTGAGGTGCATGTGAGGTAAACAAGCATTCAAATGTGAAAAGGGAGAGTTTAAAAATCATACGTTTACCAGCGTGCTGACAATAGTCCCAGTGAAACATTTCTTTTAAACATGGTGAAGCCCTTGCTTTGTTGAAGTCAAATGGCAGAACCCCGCTGACTTCAGTGGACCCAGAATTTGTAACCAGGTAGCTCGTTCCATCACTCATACACAAAGATTGTACTGCTGTTCCACTTGGACTGAAGAAAAGCTTTATCAGAGCTGACAATAAATAACAAAGTCCTTTACTTATCTTTCTTATTGGTCCTGATGAATATGTGGTATGGATCAGCAAAAATCTTTTAAGACAAAGTATCATCTAAATAGCCTGTTTTCAGTTCTTGAGTATTCTGTAGCAGTAAGCAATAACGAACAGACGATGGAAGCAGCCAGACCTGCAAAAGAAATAGTATTTTAAAAGTACTATATTTAGGGGGAAAAAAGGTTTGCCTTGATACATAAAGAGCTCTATTCATTAAAATAAGTTTTACAAATGTGGTTATTTCAAAGAGTCAAAAAGTGTGAAATACACTTAAAATGAGTAAAATTTGTGGGTTTTCCTATGGGTTAAATATGTGCCATGCTAATAAAGCTCTCCTCACACCTCTTCCGAACTTGCAGTCTTTGGCCTCATTCTGCAAGATGTTTTGAGTTGAGGGAGCTCAGCACTTTGCTGGAATGGACTATTAGCTATTAAAGTCCCAGTTCTTTAAAGATTAATGGATTTTAAAGGGATCCAGAAGAAATCATCTAAATCTGACATTCAGCACCCTTGCACCAAGCCCATGAAGCACATACATGAGTTCTAACAATTCTACCCCAAGAATCTACTGGAGGACTGAGCATTTCCGAGGAGCAGCTGTTACACTGAGTAGCTAAGCAGGAATGGAGACCAAGCCACACAAATCAGAAACATCAAACAACCTCAAACCTTCTTCCTTACAGCCCCCAACAGGTCAAATGTTAAAGCATGAATTACTTTGAAACCTGCCTAGGTGCTCAGATCTTGAGAATTCAGATCCAGAATCCAAGCACCTCCCAAGTACATATCTATCTGGGGTCATTGATTCAGAGGCTCAAATAACAGCTAAATGAATCTGCTACTTAATGGAAATAGGCTTGTTTCTGCAGGAGGGCTTCCTCCATATAGAACCAGTTTTCTGATGCTCTTCCCACTCCTGTTTTAAAAATGTTCCTGGTGTGCAGTATAAAAAGCACATCAACAGCTGACATATGAAAAAACCCCACCCCTGTTTCATTGAAGTGTGGCCCTGCTGGTGTAGATCAGTATCACTGGATACTAACCTAGAAGTACTACCTATGTGCGAGCTCATTCAAAAGAGGCTTCACAAAGCGATGAAAATCTTTACACAACTGATTCTCCCGTGTTTGATCCCTCCTACTGCTCGATGAAAGCTTCAAATAGCTTTAAATAAATGTGATTAAAGAAGATTATTCATAATTATCCACTCTCTTAGCTTTTGTCCTTTCGGTTTTCAGCTGCCTATTATGTCCAGACATTGAGATATCTGTGTTTAACCTAAATGTGTTTAAACCCTTGCACTTATGTCCCTTGGCTTCTGTAGCTCTGGCATCATGGTCTGTTGCTGCACATGTGAATGAGACACTAGAAATGTAACATGACTGCTCCATGATTGTTCAGGTATAGAAAAATAAGATATTTAAGAAAGCATGGCTTTAAGTAGTAAACTTTAAAGCTGAATCGCTGCTATAGCAAAAAGCCCTCAAAGTTTCATAGCACTTGGTTTAACGTAGGAAGAAAATAATCAGCCTATTACTTAGTTCACATGCATAGACCCCAGAAATCATCACCATATTTTATAGATAGGTAAAACCACATATGTTTCAGGCACATGGTGTTGTATCAGTCCTTCACCAAGGTACAGATTTTCTTTGCTTCATCTAACAGTAGAGATGGAGAATTTAATACCAGCACACTTCCTTGAACACTAACAAAACAATAAAATTCAATTTATTGCATGCTTATGTCAGGAGAAACTAATGGATGATAGAGCCATGTGTTTCTTCAATACAACTATGCTTGTTTACAAGAAAGAGTCCATAATTCTGTTCACAGCAGGAATCCCACAACAGGAGGTGATGGTTTTGCCCACCACCCCAACTCCCTGTCCTGAAGGAACACAGACTTTCAGAAGAGAAACTTTAACAACTGGGCATTGGGCTACTATGATGGGTTCCCCATATGACCTGCTCCTTGTGTTTTGAGATAGGGCAGTGTTGGTAGGGAACCTCCAATGTTGCTGTCTACATAAACCTGTGCTCAAGCCTGTTTCACACCATGAAAGCACAACATTCTGCCCCTCTGCAATCAGAATGCAATGTGCCCCTCAGAGTCCCTGCAGCCTGCTGAGGATTTGTCCAAACCATATATCCTTTTGCAAAGAAACGGAATTGAAAAATGTCCTCTAGATTTAACCACTGTCAGATGTTCTTTGAGCAGAATATGAATTTCTCTCCTGAGAACATAAACTTCTCGTTGTAATAGGTCACCATCTTCCCAAGTCCTTTGATTTCCTCTGTCAAAACTGCCCCCAGACCATAGGCATCTGCGTCCAGCCTGAAAGGTGTTTGAAACATGGGGAAGCTAAAATGGGAGCAGTTACAAGAGCTTTTTTAAAAAGCAAAAGATGTTAAATCCCATGCTGTGGTTTTACAATATTAACAAAGTCACAAATAAACTGCCTGAAAGAGTGGTAGCAGTAATCATCAAAAAACCCCAGAAACCTTTACCTGACAGCCACTGTATGGAGAGTTGGTCAGGACTGTCCTGCCTTCGTTTTCTTTTTGTCTCTGAAAGTCAGTCCCTGGCTGGCTGTGTACTCACAATTAACTACTTCTGCTCGCAACGATTCACTTGTCTTTGGATTTGATTTCAGGTTGATGACTTTCAGTGTATTATAGACCATTTGTAGATATGTCAGTTCCTGCTCAAGTGTTGTATTTCACATCAAGATATAGTCAAGAGATAATCTAAAACAGGCATGCTGTACCATACCTTCTCCCCATCTTCTAAAATGCAGCAGGTGTTGAGCCAAAAGACATCTTTTTAAGTTGCAGTAGCCCTTGTCCTGCTCTGAAAGCTCTTCCCTCCCCTTTTTCCTGTTATTGGCTCCACAGAATCTGTTCAGGCCACCATTTGACTTAAATCAGAACTGGGAGTGAGGTCCAAAAATTGTGCAAAGCTCACTTATCTCATCCCAGCTCATTTCCTCGATGCCCAGTAGCACTTTTTACAGCTTTGCCTTTGTTAAATAGGGAGGTGCTGTACAATGGGCTGGTTTCCCTTTAGAACCAGTCTGTGTTCAAATACTGTGTGCAGGCTGGATGTAGAGAACTGTTTTTTTAACTGGAAAAAACTCTGGGGAATCTAAACAGTGCACTAAAATTGCAATTTTGGCTCAGCCACAGTGTCCTCATTGCTGCTAACACTAGCACCACCAGCAATGGTGACTAACTTCAGTAGAGGTTCGCAAGCTCAGTGCATCCTAGAGGTACTTACTGGACTTTTATGACTTGTACTGATTTCTGAGCAGCTGTATTTTGACACTTACAGTTAGTTGTGCTAGCTGGGCTAAAGCTAGAGCAGGTATACCCACTTATAGCATCACACAGGATGAGGAATTCACCTGGGAACATGCTGCAGCTCAGCATTTAACTGAATGCAAAATCTAAATTTCTCAGTGCAAGAGAAAATGAAGCTTTCCTTCAGATGTAGCAGGTTCTTAAAATGGCCCTTAAAATGATGTTTTCATCAGCCTACCTTTACTTGGGTAAAAAGATACTGCAACAAGTAGCTGCTGCAGTAGGTCAATGCTGTATGAGGAAAATCTGCTCAGTCCAAATCAGTTACCTGCAAATCCTAAGCTACACCCAGGCCACAGAATTAAAGATTTCTGGAGATTTAATTTGTAAGACAATACTTCCAGCATGTATTACTCCATTACGGGCTATAATGAAATCCAAACCTTTCCATAGCTTATCTGTCATTTCAGTTACATCTCTTGCTCAGAAGAGACAAATTTTCAAAACCAATTTTCCCACCTTTTGGATCCGTCATGTTTGCCAGCAGTCACTCTCCCTGCTTGAGACCAATCTATTCCACCTAGTGCAATAACTTCAGCTTGAGAAAGGATACTTTATTCCATTCATTTCACGGACCCTAATATAGATTCGAAAAGTAAACTGACCAAATCTAGAGAAAAGCTATAAGCTTTATGCTCATTCCTTTGGAGCTCAGCACTTTCAGCTTCATGTCTTCACATTTCCTGAACTGATTGAAGAACTTTCCCTAGACATTTCTGAGGCTCTGCCCTGGCCAGCCTCAGAATGGCTTTTATGGCCAATTTTTTCATAAGTCTAATATTTAACAGAACTACTTCCTTTAATTTTTCCACAGCTGCCAATTTTCCTTGTTTTGCAAACCAAGATTATCACTTCTTCTAATTGTATAGCAAGGCCAGGGATCAGATTAGGATTGCCCCTTTTCATCAGTCATTTTATAAACAGTACTTGAGTTACAGGATTTGGCTGCTATGAGTTCCAGTTTCTGTCCATCTTTCCAGTCATTCACTGGGGCTGTGATTTGAACAGACCACATGTGCTCCTCCTGAAGCTTATAGCTCAAAAGTAAAGGGTTTGGAGCTGATCTGAAATATCCCATCTGAGTACATGTAAATTTCAAATTACAAGTGCTTTTTCTCCTAATTTCTTGTCTCACAGAGATCACTAACTGACAATCATTTCATTGCACTATGGACTTCAGATATGACCTAAGATTCTCGGATTTCACTCCAAATTTTATACTTCATCTTATATCTTTATAGCTTCTAGCCAAGGTTCCAGGCTGGCCAAAACTATCTCACTTTCTGCTATTTCCTGGTAAGTTTTCGGGTGATGGCAGTCAGATTGCTGAACCAAACAGTCATCTTGTCAGTTCAGTCTTGGAGGTCTGTATCCAGCCTTCCCATCTTGCTTTGGAATTCTGTACATGTCCCCAGATCTTTGTTTCTTATCAGAGGCCTCAGTCCTTCCAGAAAGGGCTTACAGACATTGCAGATTCTTGTTGAAATTCTATCTGGCCACCTTCAATTCCTGCAAGTCCTGCAGAAAACAAGGTACTTGAGAAAAAAGAAGCAATGACTTTTCAGATACTGGTGTTTAAAAACACTGTCTGGATGTTCTGAATTAATATTGTGTTAGAAGAAGCCAAATGGCTGCGTGCCAAGACTCAACCTAAGGTGTATTTTTATGGCAAAGCTATAAACCCACAAAATAAGTGGTTTATAATGGAAATTCTGACACACTTTTAATATTAAAAGCAGAAATATACTGGTTGTGGTAAGTATTTGACAGCTGTGGTACTCACCTGTCAGCTGTACTGCCTAAACAAGTCCATCTTGATGGTGGGATTCTTCCTTTATCTCATCCTGTTTCAGCCACACTGTTTGGGGGCAGATGGGTCCAGCCATATTCTGTAATTCACTCTGGAGCCTTTCAAAACCCTTTTTCTGGCTGATTACACGGAAAAGCAACAACTTGGATTCACAGGGTACGGAAGCCTGCAGTGTTCTGAAGCTTATTACACTGACTTGGCTCCAGGCAGAGAGCAGCTTTCATCAGCTGAAAGATGAGAGTTTTCATTGACACTGTTCCATTTGAGTGGCACTTCCCACAGGGTGACAAGGTACTGTGGTGAGAAAGAACTGTGGGACTGAGCATATAGGCACTGCTTTCAGTTTGAAACCCAATCAAAACCCATCCTTGCTGGTATCAGAAGTATGGATCAGCTCATGCACAACTGGAGAAAGGAGCAACCTTGAGTAATATTTAGCATGGTCTGTCAGTTTACATAGGCATAAAGATTATTGACATGCTGTGAATGTGCTAATAAAAAGAAAATAATGGCAATAATAAGATTAAAAAGAATTTCATAAGGCTGAAACATCATACAAATATATACCATACCAAACACAACACGCCATAACACCAGTTTGAAAAAAGACAAGGCACAGTTTTATTTGCACATGAGTGCTCTGGTCACCTACACTAATGGCCTCCCATCAATGTATCATTTACGACATATATATAAGTTTATCTCAAGGGAAAGTAGGAGGCAGAAGTGTGAAAAGGCAGAACTATTTTTCATCAGATATATTCAAGATGACAATGTTCAAAACAGCACTGGCTCTATATGTGATCTGTCTGTACAGCTTGTATTGAACCTGAGATTTCCAATTATAGTTAGGGGGTTTACGGATACTTTTCCCATCCCAAGCATCTTGATTTGCTGTCAAGTTCTTCAGGAAAACCAAGAACGAAATGAGTCAATCTTTGATTGCCAGAATAGAAGTTGAGACATGCATACACACACTTACATACACATCTTGATCCTATTTCATACTTCACACACAAGTTGGAGAGAAAAGACTGTGACTCAAAGTGAATGAAATCTATACAGCTGACAAATAAACACAGGATGACGGATTAAACTTTCCAAGTAGCGTACAAGCCTTCTATGTTATAAGATTAATTTTTGCTACTCTTAATGCACAGATTAACTGCAACAGCAAACAACAATGCAGAAAGCCTATTGTTTAAATAAAATGGAGAGGAAATGAAAACCAAATTACACATTACTTAAAAATAATCTATCTGGAGATGAAATAAAACATTTGTAACTCTGAACCAGGATTCATACCTTTACTTCCAACATCTTCAATTAACACCCCTAGGAAATTTAGCACAATTAAATTAATGTTCTAAAGGGTATGCTGGATGGAGGAAAGCAGAGCCTGGGGCATACTAACTGGCTGCAGTCTTTAAGAGAGTCTAACAGCTTTAAAGACATAAGCAAATTTTACTTGCATCTTGAGGATATTTAATCATACATTTACATTAGCTTAGTTTCCTAGAGTCTAAGAACATTTACAGAATGCCTAGAAATGAAATCAAAGCTAAATAAAGTGATTGTTTTGTTTCACATCACAAGCAGGCTGCTTGCCTCGCATTTGAAAACCTCTGTGGTTCTCCACAGAACTTCCTGTAAAAACAAAATGCTGCCATAATGATTTAAGACAGGACTGAAACACTATTGACCACAACAAAAAGTCAAATACAAGGCAAGAATCAGACGGAAAGTGATGGAAAGACAGAATAGGAAGGAATCTTAACAAAGACACGTCAATATTTATGTAATTAGATGTTTTCAAAGGGCTGCAAATTCAGAAGAGTTCAGAAGGGAATACAAGCTTGTGCTTTCCNGTGATGGAAAGACAGAATAGGAAGGAATCTTAACAAAGACACATCTAGGTACGTCAATATTTATGTAATTAGATGTTTTCAAAGGGCTGCAAATTCAGAAGGGAGTCAATGCTTATACAAGCTTGTGCTTTCCATGCTGGACACATTAGCAGGGCTCTCTAAACTGTCTACAGTCTGTCTGACAGACAAGAAACACCTTGGTGGTTATGTGCTCTAGCGTTTTTCTTTGGAAATACAACTGGTATGTGAGACTTCAGTGCCCTGGCTTCAGCCTGGATTAGGAGATCTTTATAAGGTAACACACCATGCCCCTTCCCTTTATCAGTTACGACCACTATTGTTTTAAAATGCTTTACAAAGCATGTCGCTGCTCTACTTAGTCAACGGACCTTTAAAGTCTGCTTATCTACATATCTAGTCTACATACCTTCAAGTTAATTATTTCAGTGGCTCTTTTCATGTCTGTATATAAATAAAAGATGGGTGAGGGTATTTTTAATACTCTGGTATTGGAGGTTATGATCAGGCAAACTTCTGTCATCAGCAGAAATAGGGAATCCTGCCTCCTGCCTGCCTTCCTTCCCTTTTCTGAGCAAGTGGTACCTACTATACTATGCACTGTTTACTCCAGTAAGCTTTCCAGGTGCTTCAAGCATATATACACACACATGCATAGTTAGAAATAAATATTAATTTTTAAAATATAAACCCAGTTCTGATGCAACCTGGTGAGCTCAACAACACTACCGATGCATCTGGGAAAAGAGTCTTTGGCAAGAAAGCCGATTTTACTTCTCATGCAGATCAGGCTTTTCTTTATGATTAGTCTCATATGTTTCTTGTTGGTGACTTACTGCAATTTTTAGATATAAATGAATGTCTATGTTAGTTTAATCCCTCTATTTGGATGCTATTGGAATGAAGCCCCAGCCCTGATACATGCCCAGGTCTTCTCCAGCTGTGCCTTGCAAATGAGGAAAAGAAAGGAGATTGACAGCAGCTCCTGTTGCTCCCCAGAGCAGCTCTGCAAATCGACAAAAGCCACAGTGCTTTCTTTGGACCAGCCTTCCTCTTTTTATTAGCTCGTAGCTGCTTTGCTGGGTAAGAAAATCAATGGAAAAAGGATTTTTGAAAGTATTTGTTTTGGTGTAAAACAAAGATAGCCCAAGAAAAGTACTTCAGGCAGAAATCTCATGACTGAAAAATAAGACTGGTAAGATTTTTACAACCAAGTTAAGGGTTTTCTTGGTTTTACTTTCTTTGGAAGCAATAGAAACCAACACACCCTTTTCTGGTACAACTGCTCAGGACGCTCGAAGGTCTACATATCTCCTTCTGACATGAGTTAAGTAAAGAGATTTTTCTTAAATAGTATTAATGATTAGAATATTAAAGAATGATACAGAACTTTCACCATTGAAATGTTAAATGTTTCACAACTCAGATCCCCACAGTTCAAGCAGTAGAAGAGCTAGAATATTTCTGTTATGGCATGGGAGCAGGATGTGGAAAGTTAGAAGGCCATTGGAAAAAATATGTACCATAGGAACTCCATTTTGTTCCATTTGAAATCATCAGGGGAAAGAAAGTTGAGGGATGCAAGCCATGAGTATGAATGCAACCTGAAGCAGTGGAAGTGCAGCTGTTATGGAGCTGCTGCAGCTCTTGGCCTGCAGTGGGAATTTTGGATATCGGCTTTCTCCATGTTCCCCAAAATGTCCACCCCATTCCACCATGCGAACCCCACTTACCTGGGCTTACACAGATCTGGTATCTGCCAATGTGTCATACATAGTCAGTCTGGATGGAACTGAGGAAATCCTAAAATCACTCAGACAAAGATAAATCTGTTTCTTAGGCCCTGTCTAGACTAGGAAAAGATGGGTTCTGTCCCTCGCTGCCAGGGCTGGAGAGGATGTGGGCAGCTGGGTACATTTGATCATGTATATGGTTGGACTGCACAAAACTGAAATCACTTTGCAGAACCAGTGTTGGCTGAAAATATGCTAACCCTAGCAGTAGCCTTGCTGTGCAGACAATGTCAACCTGCCAGATATGAAAAATGAGGTTTTGTTAAGCTACTTGTTATTAGCTGCTCAAAACTTGACTGCAGCTGAATGAAGAAACCCCAACATTCCCACGACAAACACATGGTTTAACCAAAATACGGGAGGTCCTTTCCTCAGAGAAGATGACAAGCCTAGAAATAATTGTTAAAATAAATACTTGAAAAAACTTGGCTCTCTTTCTTCACCTACTCAAAAAGGAACAGTTGAATCTATAAGCCAGAATTTCTGGCTAACAAAGTATTTCTCCTTCAAAACAGTTAAGCAGCATACTTTGATCTTTGTGTATGAAATACTTCATCTTTCAGAGTAATCATAGTCAATGTCCAGTCTCATTTTAAAGTATAATTTGTGGCTTTAATATTTACAATGTTATTTTGAGGAAGCACAAAAATTATAATTCATTCAGTATTGTTTATGTCTCGTTTGAAGTCACAGATGTTACAAATTGAAGTTGAGATATTCAGATTTTTCACATCTTTTGGCATTTTACATTGTGGCTATGGGACAAAATACCTTCCTTCCCAAGGCTCCTTCCCTGACTAATCTCCAGTTGATTTCAGGATTATTTGGTTTCTACCTGACATTAGAAGACAGAAATTGGCTAAAAGTAAATTCTGGATCATATTAAGAATTATTTGGCTTGCCAAGTAATATTATCCTATAAGTCTCTATAGTAAAACCACTATAGTAAAGAAATGTTTATATATGAATTATTTCCATACAAAAAGAAACTGATTAAAACCTACAAAATGTAACTTTCTTCTATCAGTGTAACACTACTGTACCACATATAGAGGGATGCCTGAACAGGTGAAGCATGAGGTAAAGGCTGGGGTACAGGGTGGAAGGACTACTTGGAGTTTAGATTAGTGGAAAATGAAGAACATGGAGAATGTTCATTGACTCTAGTGCAAAGCACAGCAACAATTTAGGCACAGATCAATACAAATAAAAGCTTACATTGACAGAAATCTTACCTAATGTAACACAAAGCTTTTATAGGTAGTAATACCAAAATGAACCAAAAAAAACCCAAACCAAAAAATGAAAATAAAATGCATTGGCTCAATCTTGTAAACTCTTTAATGGGATTACCTAGAATATTTTCATGTTGCCATGTCTTAGATGTGATTGTTTTATTAAGATTGGATAAACTGTACTACCTTTAGTTGCCTTAGGAATAACATCTCTAATATTTTGACAGTGTAAGTCATGTTCATACACCTTGTGCAAACAAAGAGGACTGGGCAAGAAGATAGCAGTCTCTTTATTGAGATGATTTTCCTGCATCTCCTCCAAAAGAAAACTGGTATGTGCTCCTTAGATGAGAAAGTACAATATTCCTTCATGTACAAACCAGTCTTTGCTATGTAATAGCATTCGCTTGACCCAGTTTTTAAAAAGAAACAAATGCAGAAGACATCTTCAGAATCCAGACAGAACAAAAGGCTCATGTGCTTTGAGAGGTATTGTTACCAGAGAATGAGTTTTTCCAAGGAGCACCAACAACATTAAAAATAGGTGCCAAAGAGAAAATCAATTAAATGCTTATAAAAAAGGAGCATCCACCGTCTCTGCTCCTTTCCAACAGACATTCCCATCTGGAATTTATTTTTAGGATGCTCATTCCTTCTCACAGGTTCAATGCTACCCATTTCACACCATTTAACTATTGAAAGGTCTTGAAATTCCGGACCAGAGAAGCCAGAGCCCAGTGTATTTCTCAGTGATGTAGCTAATGTGTCAGACTTGTAAAATAGCTCTTAGTGGTAGACCTCCATTTAGAGAAAGACGGAAACTAGCTTTAAATACTTAAGGCTTTAATATCTAGTCCATTACGCTGCAGCAAGGTCTTGTAAAGAGTCACTTATGGGATACTTCTGATTCGATCCACATGCAAGGGAAATCCGCTTCTTTGCCTTTAAACCTCTGTAGTAAGTGTCCTGTTTAAATAATTAGTGACACTTTTTCTTTGATCAAATTGATTCACATTGTTATTCTTTTATGTTAATTTAAAACTTAATCCATGGAAAATCCAAGACAGATCTTAATCCATCACTCAGAGAGCTTTTACATAAAGGCACTATCATGAGATTGTCCAGAAAACATGACAGGTTAAGACAGTAGTGAACCAATTTGAAGTAAGTGCTTTTGTTTTTTTGGCCTTCTGAAAACCTGTGAATCACCAACCATTACTATTGGCATGGGCAAGCAGCACAACAATTTGGAAAT
The DNA here is from genome assembly GCA_002631895.1 of Agapornis roseicollis. NCBI lineage: Eukaryota > Metazoa > Chordata > Aves > Psittaciformes > Psittacidae > Agapornis > Agapornis roseicollis. The sequence continues at coordinate 99,830 of NDXB01019339.1, forward strand.
TACTGGGAGCAGAGACACAAAGCTAGCAGCTACTCCAGCACAAAACCTATTTGCCAGCACATTCAATGATTAAGCCAAAATCTAAGTGTTTTCTGCCATTAAAAATGTATTAATAATGGAAAATATTTGATGATAAACTGCAGTTTTATTTATATTCTTGCCTTCTATTCAAAGCTTAGTTGTCCAGGTTACAGGGAAGTTACCAGCAACAAAGTTGGAAGGGATTTCAGGCCAGACAGAGCTGGTTAAGCTGCCCAGCTAGTAGACTATGTAGAAGAAAAAACACTCTCAATATTTATAATTTGATGTCCATACCATTGTCTTTAGTAAGTTATTTCTACAAATCTGTGAATGAGAAGCTGGTAATAATGTTACCTATATAAGTGCACAAATATTTAAGTTTTGTCCAAGACCATAAATTCAACAGACCATGCCAACTTGCTGTACACATTCAAATTATTTGGATTAGTATCTCTACAGCGAGGCAAAAATGAGTTATAGTCTTACTTGAACATGAACTGATAATTTCTGGATATCAGAGTTACATTTTACCATAACATTTCAGATGTTGTATGTTTTCTAATAATAATCAGAAAGTTATGCTTCTAGACAGCAGCACTGCCATTTAGTGACAAATGAGGCACAGGAACTACTTTGCTAAGAAACTGCTGTATGTTTCTTCAAAAGGCTTGATGGAGGAGCACTTAAACCATCCAAGTGTTTTTCTACAATACTAATGCCACACCACAAAAGAAATAATAACAGATAATATTTCACAATAATTAAAACAATATTTAAGGAACACAAGATGACCGTTTTGTTTAACTGTATGACAAAATCCCTGACCAAAATTGGTTTATAAAATGACTAATGGAATGTAATTGCTGCAAGATTTCCACTTGAGCATGAACCGCTGGGTCTTGAGGACCTCTGCTGTCCAGGCAGTGCACTGTACAGCTGCATGCTCAGAGTATTACCTCCACTCAGCAGTGAAGGTGAACAACTTTGCTTTATCTTTAGATCTTATCCTATACATCTAGTATAATTACCTCCGTACTTTTGTACGACATTTTCTTCCAGCTATTGGATCATTTATAAAGTTGGAGACTGCTGTGAAAAGTCCCGTAGCCAGTATTCCAATCCACCTGCTTAAATCTGTACACTGACAATGAAACTTGGAGATTTGCCTGTATTTGCCTTCCACCATTTGAAACAGTGCAGAGTAAAAAAAACTTCACAGATAACACTGGAGGCACAAAGATACAGCAGATGCAGTCTAATCAAGCATCAAATTGAAGGTAAAATCTTCATAGAGTGCTCTCTGTGTAGGAATAGTCTCCATCTAGGACAATGGCAAATCAAAACAGGGAATACCCAAAAGCTGAGGACAGTAGCAACAGCCCAGAGAGGCTGCCTCCGATACCACAGGGCAACTGGAATGGCACAAGAATGCTACCTGTGAACCAGCCTGATGGATCCACTCCTGATTGAACGTGACTGCTTCAAACACCAGTTCTTACGTACAAAGGGGAAATACCTAAGTGAGGGCTACAAATGCCAATAAGAGAAAGAATGTCTGGTTATTAAAATAAGGAGGCACTTTCAGGGAGCATGAGAAAGGTAAGCATTTTTATTCTGCCCTTTAGGCTTTGTGAAAACCACCCTCTCTGTAACATCTGCTCATACAGAATTCATACACAGTCTATAGACTTGCATTTGATACATACTCATAAAAGTGGCTGGGGTTTGTTCTAATGCTGCTTAAGCTACTAATTGTTCTACATTAAGAAATAGTTTTTATTTTCCAGGAAAAGCTGAACAGGAAAATTTTGCACCACAACTTGCTATTTGGCTGCCTTTTGAATGCCACTGGAAGAAAGGCTGCACAAACAGAGTGCAGGCAGTGTTCTAACTCCACCCTCGGTGTCCTGCCCTTGACAAGTATTCTCCTTTTAGAGGTATTAAATCTTGGCAACATCCACTGCAGTTCCCACTTAAGCTGAAGTAAGTACATGTACAGAAGGGCTCTGTCAACATATCTGAGTGGAAAGATGTTTGGATTAACTAAGAAAACCTATTTCAAATCTCAGATAATAAAATGTCCTCCTAAATCCTAATTGCAACTTTCATCTTGTGTCTTAGGCCTTGCCACCAGCTGATGTGCCGATACAGATCAAGTGTTTAGTTTGATAAATGCGGCTTACTAGGGTCTTGGTATTGCTGACTGACAGAGTAGCTGAATAGGATCCAGGCTTCTAAAGGTGATTATCTGCCTAAAGAAGGAAGAAGATGAGCACAGGACAACCTTGTTTGTCATTTTGTGCACTTAATCAGACAAAGCTCATAATACTAAGAGCTCCTCTATACTATCAAAAATAAAACAAAAGCAGCTTTCAAATAAATTACACTACCATTTTACACAGGGGGAAATCCATGAGCATGCATTGGAGAATTATCTTTTAGTTGCTATTTTCCGGCAAAAAGAATTTACAACTATAACAGTAAATCATATTTCCAGAGACCTTTCCTTAAGACTTTTGAGTTTGGAGTTTATTGCAGCCAGATCTCACTTTTTGCACACATAAAGCAGCATTCTTGTTTTAAACAACATAACCAGGTAGAAAGCCACTAGATTACAAGACCTGACCTTTTAGTTTAAATTGTTAGGTAAAAGTAATAGAAATACCATGTTCTTTCAAGGAAGACACTAGCCTGACAAGGCTTCACCCACTAATACCCCTGTTTGGTGTTTTTGAAAGGAAAAATCTGGGAAGGTTTACTGTTGGTTCTGCTTTGGAGTTAATAGAACACCTACAGCTTCTTTCTACAATGTAAAAATCAGTGATATTTAATTTGCATGTCTTTAACTACGAGCTTGTATCCAATTGGTTTAATACTCCTATAAGCACAAATGGAGTATTAAGAGCAGACGTAATCAAAATACATATACATAAACAGTATTTTCAGTGGGGAGTGCTCCCCCATTTAAATGACAAATAAGTATCACCCCTCCCCCCCAAACCTGAAGAAGCAATAAAGCTGCCTCAGTAACATCACTTGAATAACAGAACTTCAAAAAGAATGAGTTAAAATCTCATCTGGAATGCATTTAATCCAGAAAAAAAACATTGCACATGAAGAATTGCCAATAACTTGTTATATCATTATTACTACAACTTAACAGCAATTGAATTCCTATTTTGTAGTGAAAGGTCCTATTTTATATTACATACAGAAAATGTTTAAGCAGCCAATTTTTATAAAATAAATCCCAAAGTAAAGGCCATTTTCTCTAAAGCTTTAGAGTATGAGTAGGCTCATTGACGTCTACAGGACTGTTCACACGAGTGCAGCCAGCGTTGACATCAAGAACTGCACTTTTTGGCTGTTGAGTGGTATCAGAATAAAAGCATTTCAGTTCACAAGTTCAGAATACTGATTATTGGCAGAATCATTTATTACTATTAATTTCATAGCTGGCAGGTTTTGATTACGAATTCCGGCAACCCAAGCAATTTCCAAGTGTTTTGTAATCACACCTAATTCTGCATCTGAATCATTAGAAGGATAAAGTTGTTATACTTGTAATGGTATTTGTCCTACTTTGAACATTACCAAACTGTTTTCTCTAATCCTTTAGGAAGCACCATAATGAGGCTCATCTGATGGCTTCTATTAGTTAGGAAGGCAAACTAAAAGATTTAGCTCCTCAGTCTGTCTCTAAATCTTCTAAGTGAAAGATGATTTACAGTTAAGCTATGAAAAATGCAACCACTCTCAAGTCTGGAAAGTCTCAATCTGATTTCAGCAAACCTAAATCATGAGAAAAGATTGCGTCTCACTAACTATAGATTTGCTTACCTAGGGAATCAGCATGTGGTGTGAAACATTCATTAAGTTATAAAAGGTTTATAGACTTGTCTGAGCTTCTATTAGGAAAAAATTGTTGGATTTTTCACTGAAAACACTGATCTGAAAGGTTAAGTTTATAGCTTCTGCGTTTGATATCTAAAATAATGGTTTTCTGTTCCAATTCCAAGAATGTTACAAGATCAAATGCAATATAAATAATTATTGTGAGACAAAACGGAGTCATTTCACTACATTAAGACAAATATTTACAGAAATTAGAAAAGAAAGTGAGGTTGTTTTTGTTATGATAAAGCTAAATACCCATCCTTTTGGAATTACTTGATGTCCAAAGGGTCTGAAGAACAAAAGAAGATGAAGCCATAAAACATTTATAAAGACCAGACTGTATTTGGTTTAGAAGCTAAAGCAAAGATTTAACAACTGATAATTTCACAGCAATAAAATCAGGAGGTAAGAAGGGGAATGGAACCTAATTCAATTAAAATATAAATTTGTACCAAGCTTTTGAAGGTTGATGCTTGCCTTTTGCCTTGTCAGAGACCCATGCTTCAGTACACCTTAGGATGAACTCCATCCTCCTATTAATTCGGCTGAGTCTCTACGCAGCACCTACAAACAGGTTGGAAGTTGCAATACAGTTCTGCACCCAGTTAAAACACCAATAGCTGCTCAGTATCAATAAAACTCAGGTCTCCAATAAAACTCAAGTCTCCAATAAAACAGTGGAAGCTGGTTTGTTGAAGTCAACTGAAATTTTCATTCCATAATTAAACCCTGTGCAGTACAAAAAGGATAAAAGTGAACCTGCAGACAACTCCAACGACAAGTCATGACCAGACTGAGCAGCTGAATTTAACAGAAAGTTACTATCTGGGAAAATGAAAAAGCCCCAACCAACAAAAGAAAACAAAAGGCGAATATTGACCTAAATATGTATTTAAAGACACGGATTTCAAACATCTGTGCCTTAACTCACTTCCTGAGCTTTCACTGGTATGAGAAGAACCACTAATGTCTGTAGGCTTCAGAATGTCTCTCACGCTTTGGGAACACTGCAATTATAGCATGTACTTGCCTCTGCAAGCATACGTTTGTCATGTGTCCTTCAAACCCCCAAAACCAAAATTCCACCTCACAGACAGTGAAGGGAGAGGGGCTGTGAGGAGGTGAGCAGGAGGAACCTGGGGCAAACAACCAGAGAAGCTCTTGCTATTAAAGGACGTTCTAGTGGAATAAGAAAGTAACAGGACCAGGGAGATAAAGTGAGCTTTGCTGGTGGCAGAACCTCCTGCAGAATCAATGACAGCAGAAGCAAAACACATGTTTTCAGATACAGGGGTCTTGAAAAACTAAGAGAAAGCAACTTCCCAGAGGTAACCTGACCAGAGAGCCTCATTACCAGTGCTGCCCTGCAAACCAGGGGGAACCCCCTTTATTGTCAGGCTTTAAGTATTTGTAATAGTTGTTATTACTATGCTTAATTCCTTCAGACTTCACTGTTCTTCCTAAACAAGAAAACATTTTTTATTCCTTTCTTTCTTAGGCCTCAGGCTTCCTTCATCTCAGATTTCACAACTGGCTTTATTTCCCTCTTGAAATGCATGCTCACTGTCTGCAAAAAGGCAGGGATGGGGGTGCCCCTGCTCTTCTCACCAGTATTTCTCACTTAACCAGTCAAGTCCTGCTGAAAGACATGTGGGAACCTCTCACTCTGAATCCAGAAGAGGTGACTGCTTATGGAACACGCAAAAGACATCTCTGAAAGCAAATTTGGGTTTGACCCTAAGAACCACTCTTAATTAGAGTTAAAGAGAACTATTTCCCTGTAAAAATATTCTTTTGTCTTAAAAATAAAGTTTTGTACATTAGATCAGGATTTTATTACTAGTTTGATGGCCCGACAATAATCACCTAGGTATATAAGCAAGTCTGCTATAGCTGTGCAAAGTTTTAACCTCTGCTCCCCTTCCCCTCCACAAAATAAAAGGAAAGAAGAAATAGCTAGAAAGAAAAGCAGAATCTCAGAAAAGAGATTCAAAATGTTTTAGAAGTGAATGCATATCAAGTATGCTTATTTGCAAAACCAGCAAAACTATTTAGAATAGACACAAGTTCACAAGTTCATCATATCCAAATGAAAATTAAGAAAAGGTTAAAGCATATCAGTTTAGCACCATGGGTTAATGTGCCCATTTTACCTTCCTCCCAAGAACATATTCAACAGAAATCTGGGAAACTGTTTTCAAGTCCTGTTCAAAGGGCTAAGCATTGTGCAGTGTTGAGTGGCTTTCAGTTTGAATAGCAATATAAGCACACCTGCTGAAATAGTATTCTTCAGTTAATGTTTACTTGGGGAATAAGAGTTTGGGTTTTGCAGTTTCTTGCTATGACACCACTGAAAACCTAATCTGAAAAGGTCATTTCAGTAGCACCTTCCCTATGAGCTGTGTTTGATGTGATCTGTTCCGTGCTTTTGTCTGTTGCTTTGGTGTGCTTATCCAAAGTCTTTGTTATTAGCAACTTGCTATTCACACAACCTGTGAGAAGTTTAACATAACTAGTGATCAACTGAAAGCATCTTCAAAAACACAATAACATTTGTGGTACTGGGTGTAACCTCAAATTGGAACCTCTTCAATATTATGTATCATTGCTTTAGCACATTCATGTAACTAAATTCTATATGAATCTTTATCATACACACAAAAGCCTTTCCAAGGTCCAAGGTATTAGAAAGCCAAGTTATTATATTTCTTCAATGCAGTGCTGATAATAACAGAACAATATGATTTATGACTAAGGCAGATGAAAATGAACATCCGAAAGGGTCCATGAAAACTGTGAATTACTTACTTGTTCTAAAGAATATATTCAAAGTTTGCTTTGAACTTCCCTCTGCTGTGAATGATGACTGTGAAGAATATGTAAAAGCAGACAGAACACAGACACAATCCATTTTCTGACTTACACCTCCATTGGCCTCAACTGAACCTTTTTTCTCCACCTTTGCATCAGGAAGAACTACAGTGTTAACAAGAAGCTCCTTTATAGATAGCCATGACCAGGTTTGATTTGTGTTCGCATTCATGTAGCAGCATTGTTAGTCTATCCACTGTACACATCAAAGAGTAATTTGTATTTAATTTATAAATGTTTTTATAGTATTTCAGATTTCTAAAAAAAAAGTAAATTATTCTGACAAATGATAGGCACATTATTATTGTTCTCAACAATGACTCCAGAGCAAAATAAGGTAAAGCTACTGTCCAGTAACATACACAGAAGTTGCCTACACATTTGTCAGAGACACCTATTTTTTGATCTCCTCACTCTGTTGATATATATTATTCACACATTCCTCAGAATGGGAATTTAGCAATAGGCAAATATTCCAAACTGGCAGCTTGGGAGAAAAGTACTCTGTTTAAACACAGAGCAATTAGTAGTTATAGCAAGTCTACTACCCCACTCCTGCTTGCTAAGGCAATTCAACAAGTACCAAGAGTATCTCTGAAAACTAATTGTAGGATCCTCCTGGTTTCTGGTCCTCAGTGTGGCTTGTTCTCCATACCTGGGAGGTTTTGTCCTTTGTTACAATAAATCATATGCCCCAGTCATACAATGTTGATTTTTAGACACTGAAATGCAAATGTACTCATCAGAGAATATAAGACAAAAAGCACTAGACAGCATAAGCATTCCAGTATGTTTGATTCCCATTTTTCCTATGAGGAATAAGCACACACAGCCAGAAAATAAACCAGTAGTAACACTTCTCTGTTAGAACAAAACATTTTGTGAACAATTTAACTAGCCAATGTGCTCCGCAATAGTCTCTATTTGTATTTCCCAAAGCAAAAATCACCCCCACACACACACTTTTTAACCACATGTTTTTTACAGTTTGCCCCTACTTCATTCACAACACAAAAGCTAATAGATAACTTTAAATACCCACGTACCAGTAGGTATTATGCTGTATTCTGGTGTGACTTACCAATATTTTGTCCATTTTGCAAAATTTTACAGGATTCTGTACAAATATATCTGGCAAATTACTTACTTATATTTAAAGTTACAGCACTGATCTCAGTAATGCTTAATTTTCCTGGCTTTGTACACAGCACAGCAGTTTGGCTGACAATCAAGATAATACCTGTGTATCTGCGGGCACTAGGATAAAAATCTCAGCAGCTTACCAGACAGAGCAGAATTCCCTGCAATACACAAAATAAAAACTAGTCCTATTTGCAAAAAATCATTCAATCTGCATACTAACCAAAGTGAATCTTTCTACAGCGTTATCAACGTTTATATTAATACCCTCCTAGCAGTCCATTTAGATGCTGAGGCTGGGTATGAATAACACTAGTGTTCTGCTGCCACCTGCAGCTGAAAGAGGAGTGCTTGTTTTTTCAGCAGTAACCCGAGGCCAGAGCTTATGTCTGAAGTTAGGTATTATTTTCAACCATTAAAATCAAACAAATCTGTACAAGTTCTATTGTCTTCTGTTCCAGAAAAAAACAAATGGTGAGAAATTTTAAAGGGTGATCCACCTACTTTAGCAATTCATAACAGACTTGGAAGAGAATAAATGTACAAAAGCCTCGAAGAGTATAAAACCCAAGTCAATTCAGTCTACAACATTGAATGTTTGCAAAAAACGTATTTCAGCCTGGTCTTTACTTAATATTTAAAGAGTAGTATTAATAACTGTGGGTATTTTTACATTTCCAGTGTCCTTATCCATACACTGTTACAAGCAATTTGACTCATTCTGAAGCTTTGCTATCACTTTGCTAAGGGAATTGTGCAGTATGAGACGATTTCAAGCTGACCAAACCTGATACACATTCTTCCTGGAATAAGGCAGTAGCAGTCCTTGCAAAGATCCATTACAGCCTCCTACCTCATCCTGATACTTTTCTCTGGGCATGTTATTTCTAACATTTATTAACATCCAGAAGTCAAGCCAGTCATACGTATGAAATGACACAGAAGACTTTAGACACATAGTCACAGAAATGAAATGAACAACTTCTTCACATAGAAGACATAGAGACATAGAAATTAAATGAACAACTTCTCACTCATCTTTCAGCCTTGTCTGAAGCATACCTAACTTATGTGTTATCTTCAATAAACCAAGTGATTGCCAAGAAAGGCTCAAAAAGCTGCTGATTAAACTAGAAACTCCCTGTAGCAGATCTGCAGCTTTGAATGGTCAATTCTGAATGGCCTAGAGTCTTATTCAATTAAAATCATATACATACACACACACATATTCTTATGTATGTATGTGTGCATATATATGTGTATATATATGTGTGCTTGTGTACATACACATACATCTAGTAAAAAAAAGGAAGATGTAAAGATATGCCCTAAAACAATGCACACCAAAGGTATGAACAGCCAAAAAACTAAACTGGTCATACCTTGTATAACTTATCAGGTACTGCTTGGAGAAAATATTAAAGTCAAAGAAAACAGGTATCAATATCTAAATCAGAGGAGTAGATAAGAAACTGAAAACAAACATATACTCCTTTGAAAGAATATTTCGTAACAGTAGCCTGTGTTTGAAAATCAGCATAGAAAATGTGCCCAGACATCCAATAATGTGACAGGGGGTATTAGTGCATGAAAGATCAGGTGGCATTCGTGCATGAAAGATTAGCATCCTGCAGAGGCCCTGGAAAATGAGCAGGGACAGGTTAATATTTACTAGTCCGGGTATCCCGTCAGACAGGCTAGAATAGTGACTCTGCCTGTCACCAGTGCTGCCAGTGCTGTCTGCCTCTCTCCCTTCAAGCATCAGAGCAATGAGCTCTGCTGCAGCTTCTTAGCTCTCTTGTCAATGTTACTGTCCTATAAAATGTAGTGAACCCCTAATGGCATCATAATTTAATCATAGCAAAAAGAAGAGTGACTGTCATACTGACAGCCAGTAATTGACATGGCCTGGATTCCTGCTGTCAAAGATTTGCATGTCAATCAATAAGAACCAATATGGCATGTGTTTACAACAATCAGAAGTCATTTGATATCAGTATCTTAGCAAAGCTTTGACAGAAATGAAATAGGATCCATGTTCTATATTCCCAGACATAAGAATTACAACAGATTCATGCAGAGCTCTCAGTAGCTGACTTAATGCACATTAATGCTGAGATGGGTTTGAGAACACAATGCTCTAACAACAAAACCATCAGGCAATGTTTGCTTATTAAATTCAATGAGGATGCCATGTCTGCTCCTGGCATGCTGTCCCATTGCTGTTCCTATTGATTTTGCAGCTTTCCATTTTATGAAATAATACATCTCCTCTAAATGTGCATGTGTGCAAAACTCATCACCTCTGGTAATGTCATCAACCATGAATTATTACTGAGCTACATCTAGACTTCTTTCATAGTTTCTTTTGGCACTTCATGTGTTCACTTCCACTTTCTGTCTAAAGTATTGCAAGATCATCAGCTAAGTTTGGAATGCAATTGGAGAACACTCAGGCTGACAGGAGGATCTGAACATTAGATTCCAGAGAGAAAAATAACTTATCAGGCAGATATCCTTATTACTTTAAATATCTGGCACAGTGTTCACTGGGAAACTATTCTGGATGAACGCCACAAAAACTCACATGAACTCCCGCTGGTTTTATTGCAAATTCTTGATAGCAAAAAAATGCATGTCTGGTAATAATCATAGCTGGGCACAATACCATCCTGTAATGCAATTCTGCGCACCCAAAGAGTGATAAAAACTAGCTTGACCCTGCTTACCTACGACTGAGGAGGCCACAAATTTACCCAAGTGTACTGCAAGAGCAATAAAGCTTTTCTCTCCATAAATGAGTTTCACATTCTTAATCCTGCCTGCACCCTGACAGAGCATATCTGAGCATTCTTTCACACTAATATCCTGACACACACACACACACACACAGTCTGCAGAAAGTACAATTCTTCCTATTTCTTCACATAGAACCTCTTCTAATGAATGATGTGCTATGGCTGCTAATGCCAGTTTTTCCAGATAACCTATTAGCTGTATGTGACATTCAGTTGTAGTTGGAAAGTGTAAAGTGCACTCACACTGTAGGTAGCTTTACCTGGATCATTCATTAGAAGATGGATAGCTGAGAGATTTCCCATGTCTCTCTGGAAATGTACCTAAATATACGATTAAATGAGTTAATTTGCAGAACAATAACAAGAACTCTTTTTTGATGGAAGAACATGAAAAAAAGTTAGAACTGGTTTCTAGCCCAAGTTCTTTCTGCTCTAACTGCCAAATCCGTGTTTTGCTTGTACCAGCTACTTGCCTTTCCTGGATGGTCATTTAATGAGATAATTGCTTCATCATTTCTAAGTCTAAATGCTATGTGCCTAGACAAGTTCTGCTTTTGTATATATGTAATTCCTTCATCCTTTTATTGGCTTTAGTGCAATTCAGTGGTGACTCAGTTTGCAAAGGAGAGATGGTGTAGTTTTGGTTTGGTAAGAATTACCTGGCTCTCCGATAGCAGCAAGTTTTTGCTTCCTGCACAAAAATGCTTTTTCACTTTAGCACACCATTCTTGCACTGTGACCCTAATCAAATAAACTGATGAAAGTAAACATCTGTAATTCAGGAGGCGTTTGATCACTGCCTTTCCTTTGCATTTGAACTGAAGGGCTCTTTTACAAGATAACTGCCCTCTCCCAGGGTGGTATACGTGATTACCCAATTCCTGTTGTTACAACAGACATGCTTAAACCACCTATTGTGGATACTATCCATAATTATATTTGTGGTTTTGTTCTGCACTGTCTCCTGGTCTGTGAGCTCATGCCTTTCCTAATCCTCTTTAAATGAATGACACACAGTTCTAAGGCCCCAAGATCTTGTTACCAACTATTACCAATTTCTGCCTTTTTACAACACTTAAGGAATCAAACCTACAGAAAGGATATTAAGGATCTTTCAAATACATGAATCAATAAGTCATGTTGAGTTTAAAGAATTTATCAGCAACCCTTTAATAAATCTGGATGCATTAAACCTAAGAAATATCACAGCGACCCCAGGTTAAGTACAATAAGGGAATATAGATGATGAAATATGCCTGACTATTGTATTGAAATGCATGCACAAGACTGCTGGAACTGCAGTGCTTGGTTGTCCCCCTCCCCCTTAACCTTGTATCACATTATTATTAGTTTCACTGTGTTGGTACACTGTGAATGTTCACAGTCCATGGATTAAAGCAAAAAGCCTACTCTTTGTAACAGACTCTTGAGAAATTTGTGGTAGCTGCATCCCTGCAAGGTCTGGTCCTAAAGCACTTTGGCCACTAAATAAAAAAGAATGTATTCCCCTGCTACTGGCCCAAACCAGCTTTGTTTCTATTATTTATGACTTTAAAATGAGCTATATGCGAGAACCTCACATTTTCAAACACTGCTTGCTTAAACAAATACCTGGTAACTATCAAGAAAAAGAAAAGTCCCTCCCCACCATGGTTATACCTGCAGGGATAAGGAGGGAAGTAACTCTATTAATACTTAAGTAACCCTGTGTCCCTTGTTTATCATTTTGGTAACCCAGTAAGTTTTCTCTTGGTATACTCAGTGTGATTTCACCTGGCAAACAGACCCTATACTTGTTCCTCAAGTATCAGCAGGTGACAAATCCCTTGAATTATTGCTGCAACCTATTATGCCAGTTCTTTAAAAAGTGGATTCACGAAACTCTTCTGAGTAAATGTATTCAATATGCTGCACCCAAAAGCTGAGTGCAACTGAAGTGAAGGTATAAAGAACTATGTGCCACATTAGATAACTATATACTATATGCCTGCAAAAAAAAAAAAGCTGACCAATCCTGCAAAATACAATAAAATGAAACAAGTATTTTCCTGATTCTTTCTGTTGCATCCCTTTTATGACAAAGCACTAATTAAGATCTACATATATTTAACAAATACAATTATCCAGTTGCAAAATCATCCAGTTGCAAAACACAGGTTCAACAACCGTAGCATTTTAAAATGCACAGCGGGACTGAAATCCAAGTTGGGGAAAAACCCCTTCTCTTTAAAGGTCAGATAAATTCGATGCTTGATCGAAATTTCAGAAAGATCAGAATAATAAAAACTACATTAAATTTGGGACACAAGAAAAAAAAAATATAAGAAAGTAATTTCCATAAGAAAGCCAGTTTTGGTTTTGTGTCACTTGATGTATAGAAAGTCTTACACCTTAATAAAGCTATATTTTATTGATTTAAACAATCAGCTGTGGGATTAGTGAATATTATTTGTTACATTTCAGTGGACATCTAAGCCCTGTGTCCCTTCAATAATAATATTCACTCTAGAGATTAATATTTTCTAGATAGAGCTTATTATAACATTAGTATTTTAACTACATTCTTTTTCCAAACACAAGAGACAAATTAATATCCACTCTATGCAGACTGCCACACATAAAAGGCAGTTAATTTAATTGAAATATCTGGTAGAGTAAAAGCTAAAAATAGATTACAGACTGCACTGGAATACTAATGACTTTTTACCGTCCTTCGTATATGTATTTCTTTATTGCCTAAATCACACAGTTTTATTTTCTTCCCCCCATATAGAACCTTTACATCTAAGTTGGATTTGAGAGAGTAGAAACTGGCTGGAAACTTTTTCATTGAAAGTGGCCAAATTCTGAAAGCCCTTATAAATGAATACATTTTAGAAAGTGTGGGCAGATTTGTCTAAGAATATACACGCACATCAGCCTTTGTAAAGTGCTCTAAGATGATGAGAACATAAAGATTCAGATACAGACAAAATTCCATAGAGGAAATCTAATCATCAGTTTCATCCCATGCCCCATCTCTAACAGTGTCCAATACTACTTGGTTCAAACTCTGTCAGAATTGAGGTGACAGGCAACCACAAAATCGAGGTGTACAATCCTTGACCCCCACTACAAGACTGACTCTGATAAACTGGAGCAAGTTCAGCAGAAGGCCAGCAAGAAAGTCAGGCTGCTGGAGTACATGCTCTAAGAGGAGGAGCTAGGAACTGCCTTGTTTAGACTGGAGAAGAGAGAGCTTAAATTGGAGACACAATCGGATCTTGCCAGTACCTACAAGGAGGTTACCAAGAAGGAACCAAGCTCCTTACCAATGTGTAGTGTGGAACAAGAGACTGTGGTCATAAATTAAAACAGGGGAAGTTCTGACTAGATACAAGGAAACAAAACCAAATCACGGAGAGGATAACTGAGCTGTGCAACAGGGGCCAAGATAAGCAGGGAAATCTCCACCTTTACTCACAAGTTTTTGAGACTGGACAAAGTCGCAAGGCATCTGGTCTGAATTACACCCTGCTTTGAGCAGGAGACTGGACTACTGATCCCCAATCTGAATAAAGCTGTTCTGGGCCCTGCTAAACACCAATCTGAATGCACAAGAGCATTCTTCTAAGAGTGGCCTAAGTGACCAGGAAGAGAAAAAAAATCAGGAGAATTATAATGCTCCATAGGCCAGGTTCCATTTCACGGATTTCCAGAGCTGGTAGGATGTTTTCTCTCTATTAACATCTTGCTTCCAGTTCTTGAAGTAATTAAATCAATTCTTGTTGCAGAGCTTTCTTCCATGAGTATTTCTAATTGCTTTTGGAATCCATTTGCACACAAGGCACATGTTATAACCTGCTTCAGGGAGCCTCACAACACAATTCAGCAATGCATGAAATGTATCACAGTCTTTCATATACATCAAACGCTTCTCATTCATTGCTGAGCTCACCATGTTTTTCTTTTTTCCAATGAGAAATCCTTTTTTCTAATGAGAAATCCTTTTTTCTTATTGTTTACAAGCAAAGTAATCAAATTGTAATCAAGTTTGCAGAGATCACTTTGGAAGAAAGGCAGCAGTGATAAAATCCCTTTTGGATCCATAGCAGTCAATCATTTTTATCTGTTCCCTCTAAAGTTCAAATACTAAACATGTAACACTGAATCAGTATTGCAAAATGAAGTATTAGTCTAAGAACTTATTAAAAGCATTCATAACAAATACATTCCTTCACAGAGAGACAGTTTCCTTTTGATTTGGTTAAGGGCCCAACCTAAAGTCCTTTTACATCAATCTTTCAATGGATTCCAACAGGATTGGAATCAGATTTTTACTGAAAAATAATTACAGGCAAAAATGTGAGAGGAAAAACCAAAAACCAAGCCTGAAAGGCACAAGCCTACATCCAGGTCCACCATTTGCAGCAACCAGAATGCACCTCCAGCCACCTATGGCTTCTGTTAGACTCAGGCAGACTACAGTTAGCCACACACACCGGTGGGTTCTGGACACAGAAGCTCATGCAAGAGGGCACAGTTATTTCCACCTATGAGAGTTCCAGAGAAAAGAGCTTAATAACAATAAAGGGCTATCCCCACTTGTCTTTCAACAGCTATTAGATGCTCTTCTTCTGAACATTTGTACTAAATTTAACTTCACATTGTTACAAAGTTGACTCCTCCCAAACCTTTCAACATGCGTTTTATTCCCTCTCATTGAAGACCTGTTCTTTGCCTCTGCTGCTGGATACACAAGAAGAAATGAGCTTAATTTGCAGCAAAGATTAAGGCTGCATACACGAAGCCTCTCTAGCTCTAAAGGTAGGGCAACCCTTCAGCAGGCTACCCAAGAAGCCTATGGAATCTCTTTCAGTGAAGATTTTTAAGATGACAAACATCAAAGATGGTCTAATTATATTTGATCTTGTCTCTGTAGAAAGGGCCAAACTAGAATGTCTGTCTAGTTACATCCTTCAACGATTTCTATGACTGACTGATTCTTTTTCAGATTTTAGCTTCTGTGCATTGTGCAAACAATACTTTCATTTTAAGCCACTCCAATCACTTGCTCATTCATCAGACTATAAAGTTTGTAAATACTGTAATACCTAAATAAGAGACAGTGCATGCCGTGCAAATTCTAAACATGTCTAAAGAAGTTTTATGCAATTCTAGTCAATCAGTGTTTTTTTGCTTTTAAAGCTAGGCATAGCAGTAGAATTTTGTCTTAGTCTTCTTTTAAAACCTTCTAAATAGGCTCCTCAGAGATTTACCATTCATGCAGAGACCAATATAGTTCAGGAAACTAGAGAGAGATAAGATTTTAAAAACTAGTTACAGAAACAATGGCATTTACCGGACTCCCTTCTCCTAGCTGAAGTTAGTAAATTACCATGGGCTATAATTTGGTATAAACTAATTAATCCAATACAATTAATTTATTTGAGTTTTACTCAAACTAGATAATTTGGGAGAGTCCCTTTTCTTACTTTGTTTTTTCTTTTTTAAGACAGCAGTGAAAATATAATATTTACAAAGCCTGCTCTAAACCAGAAGGCGTTGATATGGAAAAAGGAAATATACTCAATTAAACCTGTAGAACCAGCTTTAAACTTGGATTTTCAAAGCTACTAAAATAAGAAACCTTCTTGAAAATGCCATAATCAAAATGAATATATATGCATCTATTTTCAGACAACAAACAGTTATATCAAGGAGGCAAAATAGGGCAAGTTAAGAACAGAATGATAAACTGAACTATGAAGTGTGTGAAGAGTTTCATTAATACCTTCAATTACTATTCAATTCCATATTAAAAATATGCTACTTTAACATATTTTTTAAAATATTTAAAATATGTTTCTTTAACATATTTTCAATAGAATATCAACTAAACACAATCCCCTGTATATGTATATAAACCTCCACTGGGAAAAATACTCAATTACTTTCTGCATGCATAATGACACTACATAATAATCTTAAACTCATATTCAAAAGCAGTTTAAGTTTTTAACTAGGGATTTAGTCACACTTCATCAGTATCATATTTACATGAGCTCAGTCAAACACAAGTGAAAGTTTTACTGTCAACTTACTTTGCATGTTCTGGTACTAATCCATACAAACTCCATTGAGGTAGTCCCCAAGGTACAATCAGTTTTCAAATGCTGTGAAGAGTGTTTAAATTCTAGGCTAAATGGATTTGCCAAGGTATGGATTTTGTCCTAGGACAAGTTTAAAATGTGAAACATAATTAAAAACCATCTGTAGTACCATATACCAGCCTTAAAGATGACAGAGAGATAATGCAGGATATTAAATATACGAATATTGTGTATCTATATGTTTTGGACATTTACATACAGTACAGATTTACAAATATATGCATTGTAGTAATCAGATAAATCATTACTATGAATACTGTTTTATTCTTTTTTTTACTATTTTTGCTATCTAGATAGGCAAATCAGACAAGTTCTCTCTCTATTAATGGGTATATACATCCTCTAAGTAAAGATACAATAAACCCACAAACACTACAAGCACTTACGGTACGGGGGAGCATCATATGTCTGCACACCATTATAAACATTTAATATCTATTTCTATATAGCAACAATACTTTTTAGCTCTTTAACTATGAATGTGTATACAGGAATTGAAGGTCTAAAAAGTAAGTGAATATGAGCTATTCTTAAAATAAGTCACATAAACCTGAACATTTTAAAGCCATAAACTTCCCAGACTATTAGCAATAAAGCACACTTGTATTTTAAGAGGTTTTGCAAGTGCAAGTGTGATTTACATTGTTCAGACACTTAAGAGTTATTCATTTCCATGAAGCAATGCCCGGGAGAATGGCTTTGCGTGATTCATCTTAAACCTGTGCCAGTTCTGTACTTTTTGGTTACACCTGGTTAGATGGCAGAGCTTTTGGTGGTGGTGTGTTGGGTTTGGGCTTTTTTTTTCCCCTCAAAGTTGTATTTTCCCTCTGAACTACCTAAACACTCCACCCCTTACTCTACAAATAGCTGCCATTCTTCCAGAAGAGTTGATATATCCTATGCGTTAGCTCTAAAACATTCCATAATAGTCGTCAAGAACTATCAGGGTCATTTCCTTCAGATGAGTTATGTTTTGACTGGATTCTTCAATTTTTTTACTATGGCAACATATGGCCAATCAGAATAGAAAATCCCATCTGCTTGCAATTGGTTTCAGCTACTATGTTTTAGTGTGCTGGTAATATTTTGCATTCTAGGCTAGGTAGGACTTAGGCTAAGATTTTATTTTTTTTAATAGACTTCTACAAAGAAGAAGCTTCTGAAACAGGTTTAATTCAGCAGCGACACTTTGAGATCAACTTTAAGGTTTTTATTTCTATACTATCATCAAAATCAGAATAATTGAATTTTTTGTAATGTCTATAGTTCTATAAAAGATAAAATCACCGAAGAAATGACAACCCCAAATATAAATGTCTTTAATATTTATATTATAGCCCAATACAGCATTCATTGTGCTGAGAGATCAATATTTGTCTCAAGCTATGATTTAAAGCATTTAGAGGAAATAGTTTATAACAAAGCATGACTGCTTCTGGCATTGAAACTACATGACACTGGACTTGTCCAACCAGCTTTGAGTGAAATTCCTTTCTCAACATGTCTCAAGAAGGCTTCCTGCTAAACAAACACCTGGGTGGGGAAAGGAGCTGGATGAACCAGGACTGCAAGCCTGGGCTACGTTTATTTTTACTGGATTACTTATAATCCATACCATTCCTTTTTTCTAAAACTCTTCCATTTGTATATTCTTAGAAACTTGCAGTACAATGTATCACCACTGTTAAGCACATCTATGCTGCTTTAAAAAGCAACCACCACTGACTGATGAAATGGTATATTCAATTAAAAAGAGGGCAATAATTATTATAGTCAAGTTTGTATTCATTACATGGCCTACTATGTACCTCTATAGCTCCTGAAGCAACTAACCAAGTGGTGTATCAGATGCTGCAAAAGGTGTCTTACGAAATTCTTATACTTGCTAGGCACCAACTAAAATAAGTTGCATACTCACAGGACAAGGCAGTCTTTAAGATTAGAGTCTGATAAGGGGGTAAATAAACCATACACCTAACAGCAACAATAATCTAAGCATTGAAGTTATTAAACCTACTGGGCATCAAATCATCTCACCACTGTGTACGATGAAAACATTTGAAAATAAACACCTGATAAATCATCCTGCAGAGACATGGCTAAACACAAACTTATACAACGTACACACCAAATGGACATTTCGGGACAGATTTATTAGCTTGTGGATGTTCCTAATTATTTGAAAAACTATCGTCTTATTACCAATAGTAACAGCAATCCGTAATACGATTCTAAATCTCAGAAAAAAAAAGAAGCCACTTACTGAAGAAATGAAGAATAAAAAGAGAGAGAAAATTAAGCCAATCTTGCCACGTAAAGAAAACACATGGTGGGCAAGGGCAGTTGTCCCTTGCATCAGCACTGTTATCCTGTCACTACCAACAAGGCTTTCTATAAGTATGAACTCAAAGATACTATGCAGAAGGCATACCAGAAAGAACACAAGGGAAGATTTATTGCATTCAATTATTTTTGTTTAAAAGTTTCCTCTGGGGCACAAGCACGTAATATATTGTACTTTCCATTACCTGGTGTAAATGTAAAACATACCTGAAAAACACATTTCATGCTTATAACATATTAAAACAACAAGTAAGATGTCATGGCATGAGTTGATAGATTAACTGCCAGTTACTGATGTTGTACTTTATTAGTTAACAGCAAATTAATATCATCAGGCATATTTCCTCTCTTATACCTAAAAAATATTAGTATGCAAACAGAGATTCCCATAAATTCTTACCACTAGATTCTAGAATAAGGCTTTTAATATAACTTGGGACAAGACAAGCAGCAATTTATAATTTGTTTGCAAACATATTACACTATGTAAAACCTTTTCTACCTCAGTTTCCTTTGGCACATTAAAGAATTTTTATACTATAAACTATATACTATATATTATAAACTCAAAAAACTACACAGGCATCCCCTGTGATAGTGATTCCACTTGACACACAAACACATACCCTTAGGAAGTAGCTCCTAAAGAATATTTCAACAAACTGTACTGAGTTTACCATAACTGTCCCTACTATAAAATGTGACCAGAATCATCAGCAGCACCTTTAATTTAAATTTATATAGCTCTGTATATTCACTGCTACTCAAAGTAAAAAGAATGGGAAGCCCGCATGCTCTTGTACAGGCTTTATATCACCACACTTACTTATTATTTCCAGTATCTACTATCAGTAAATCTTATTTGATTTGTCTTCCACATTTTTTTCCAAAGCAATGAAAGCAAAGATAAAAATAGAAAACAACCTGACACAAAAATCAGATGCAAACTAAAGTCTAAAACATTATTGTGTTGAACATATGGCTAAGTTTGGTCTTTCATGCTTAGCATTCTGCACGCTCCACTGGATGCACATTTCAATTACAATTAATTGTAATGAGTGACACATTGCTACATACTTTTCCTGGCTCCACCTCCAGAATAAAACTACAAACACATTAGTTTTGGCTAAACCACTTCAACTTCCATTCAGATACCACTTCAAACCAAAATGAAGCTGCTTCTAGCACAACAGCCAAGTTCTGCAAACACCCAGCCATAATAATGAGCTGGACATGTCCCCAGTGTTGCTGTAAGTAGAAGGCTCCCCTCCAGCACAGGCTGCTCTTCCATATTAGATATATATAATCTTCTGCTTCCTTTGACCTGAGAAGAACCCAGTAGTGACTCTCTGGCATATTTGTTAAGGATAGGGTTATAAAACCGGAGTTCACAGTCTGGAGTTCACTGTTCCTGGCCTAGTGATATCCCTCACAGTTTCTGCTGATGGAAATAGTCCTTCCCTACAGCCCCAGGAATTTGAGACTGCATGTCATCTCTTCACATATATAATAGAAAAAAGTGAACACAATGGGTTTATATGGATTTAAAATAATTAAAATCCCACAATAAACATCGATCAGCATCTCATAATTTTGAGAATTTTCTAAGCTTCAATCAAATTTCTCAAAGTTGTCCAAACTCCTCACATCCTGCTCATATTTACTGTCTGAATTACAAAGATTCTCTCAATCTTTTTTAACCTCTCCCTCTGAGATAATTATTTTTCTCTTTTATCAGAATACTATTCCATTGCTAAACCTAATAGGCTCAAAGCAAAGTTCTCCAGTCATCTTTATTAGCAATAGCTGGACAAATCAGCCCTTCAGGTGAGTAATGCTAACTGCAAGTACAGTCACCCTATATGACTGGATTAATAACCATTTAAGGCAGCCTTTGGTCAGCAATATAAGGCAGCAGCTGTGGCTCCAAGCAGCACTCCTTACCTCTGATTTATATATCAGTTTCTGACTTAGACTTCAAGACCCCTGACTCCTGTTTTGGCTCCTGTCTGGGTCCAGATCCATGGCTCTTGAAACACCAGCTACAGCACATTTGCCTATCACCTAAACCTTCCCATTCGTTAAAGGATTCGTCCTGGGAATTCCAATTCAAATGACTGTTTTGTCCCACACTTTCACAGCTTTTTGTTCAGTTACGCTTTTAAACAGGGGATCCTCAAAGTTTTTTCCATTGTTCCACATCCTGAAAATTTATTGTGTAGAGTTGGTGTGACATGGGTGACTTCACATTCAATAAAGAATTGAGTAATATGGAAATTTCACAGCCAAAATGGACCAGTTACGCATATATCATCTCATACGGTGACGTGGTCTGAAGTCACAACTCCAGTCTCTGAAACCTAAAAAGTATATAAAATCTACAAGAACAAATCATCTATCTTTGGTTTTCAGGTTTTTAAAAATTTTTTTTTTTTCTTCTTTTGCTTCTCATCTTTACTGTACAATCCCAAGCACTGGAAATCTAATTTAATCAAAGAAAGCTGATGTTCATAGATGCTCACAATTTTCTATGAACTAAATTGGGAACCAGCCACCCACCTTACTTATCCCTAAGAAGAAAATCTGTGCATTTTGTCTCCATAACATTACCACCAGAATGAAAGTGACACATTACCCTGGATGTTTAAAAG
This sequence comes from Agapornis roseicollis, assembly GCA_002631895.1. Taxonomy (NCBI): domain Eukaryota; kingdom Metazoa; phylum Chordata; class Aves; order Psittaciformes; family Psittacidae; genus Agapornis; species Agapornis roseicollis. The sequence continues at coordinate 121,703 of NDXB01019339.1, forward strand.
GAAACAGGCATCTCTTCGAAGAGCGCAACGTGTGCTACTTGCGCATAAGCCTTTGTTATCATCACAAGTGGTGGTATTTCTACATTTCAAGCTTGTCTTTCAGGCAAACTTCTACTCCATCCAAAATACATTTTAAACATAGGGTTTTTTTACAGCTGTTTTCTGTTTTTCCAGCCACCCTCATCCTTACTGATATCTGTACTATTCCTCCAGCACTTTTCCAACTCTCAAAGGCATGTCCATAGTCTATCTGCTCCAAAACATACTGGCATGAGCAGGACTTCACAGTGGAGTCCAGATTCGAATGCACACCAGTGGACAAAGGAGTGTACTGATTTAAGCTAATGTTAAGCATTTACTCACAAAGTTTTTAGTATTATCTATGTATGTCATTTAATCTATCCGTAAACTTAGTAATTAAAAAAAAACAAACCCAAACCAACAGTAATGGTTATGAAAAATAGTAGAAGTGGACCTGGGTTACATTTTTCATAAATTAACTTTTCAGTGGTCTAGTATGGTACCTATGGCTTGACATAGATCACAAAGGGGAAGGAAGCACCTTTTGAATGCTAACATTTCAACTTTTTTCTTTAGTATGCCATGAAGCATCAAAATGACTGAAATTCGTGTTCTTTTGCAGATGCAGCTACGAACACTGCTTCCCCCTCCTTTACAAAACAATTCTTTTACAGAGTTCTAAGATTAAGCTATGACAATATAAACCCAATGGAGTTCAGAGTCACGCTACTGGAAAATACAGTAATGAAGAAAGATTCAACCCCCAGTTCAGTGATGACAAATGAGCTATATAAGCTGACATTCCTAACTTTTGCCAAAAAGAAAATCAATAGAATCTTTAATGACTAGCAATCATCTCTAATCACACCAAACAAATGGTTGAGAACCCTCCTGTAACAGGGACAGACTGTGTTAATATAGTAAAATACGTGCTATAAAGCAGAGGAATGGCTCTATAACTCCTGCTCTCCAGAGCTCCACCGCGGCTCAAGAGACAGCTGGCATGGACAGAACTGCAGAAAATAAAGCTTTGAAGAACTGCAATTCAGTCTATTATAAAAATAGTAATAATTAAAATAGTAATAAGACAATAAATAGAGAAAAATAACACTCTAGCTATATTACTTTGCAAATGCAAAAGTAAGTAGACATGAATGTGCATTAAATTCCCATTTTCTTATTTTCCAGCTCCAGACCATAAGGAAGTACACAGTGGAGGAAGTGGGTTTGATTAATTAAAAAAGCAGCAATACAAGACTGCAGCTGTTCCTGCTTAAGCACAGAGCTTTGGAAAACTTTATTCAGTTCTCCAACCTTGATCTAAAGGCATTCCATCCCAGTTTCCTTCAGAAGAGGATGAAGAACTTGAATAATGCTGTACAACTTGGCTAAACTTTCATCCAGAATCTCTTTTGTGGGCTTTGTTTTATTTAAATAAATGCATTTTAAACAGAACTTTGAGGGAAAATCTGCTCTATAAAAAGAACCCAGAGTTGCTGAACTAGAAAGCAAAATTGTTCTGCTAAATCTTTATTTTCATATTTTGAAGAAATAAGCAAAACCTGTAAAAAATATACTGCATTTAGATATTTTAAACAACCAACCACAAAAAAGAACGACTGTGCCTGGTTTATTCAGAATCTAATGAGTGTTCCTAATGCAAAGGGGAAAGGAAAGCTCTGTCCGGGAATCCTAAAAGAGTAAGTATCACAAAAGTAGTGAAATGTGCAGCCCAGTGAAAGGTTCAGCATCTACTGATAACAGCACAGCAGTGATTCAACAGCAAATAAATGAAAAATCAATGAGCTTTCAGAAATTCTGACAATGAAAAGGTCTCTCTCCCTGTGAGATCAAGTGGAGAAGGCCCATTAACAGAGCAGCCATCTGCTTTTTCCTGCTTGTTCTGTGTGTTAAAGCCATTCATGCTTTCTCCTTCACCATTACAAGGACATTCACAATTGAGCAAACAGGCCCAACACCAAAGGAGGAAAAAAAAATCATGTTGGATGACACAGAAGGGTGCAAGAAAACAGCCTTTAAAAGCAAATCGAACCCAGCACAGTATTTGGAAATTGAAGAAATAAGAACTTGCTGTGCACACTATCCCCAGTGCCAGGTAAACCGATGAATCCAGGAAGCCCTGAGCCTGATGTGTGCCCCATTGAGGAAAGTGATTATTCACACTCAGAGAGATTAAATATTTGTGTAAATTCCTTTGCAAGAGTATCTAATACACTTGTCAAACAAGCATGATTTCCCTGAATGCTGCTGAATAAACTTTGAGATGAAGAACAAATGTGTATTATTGAGAAATGTCTCTCTTGACTTGTCTCCTTTGATTACCCACCATGTTAATGTCATTCTAGAAAGGCTAAACGTTTCTAATATAACTGCTGAAATACATACTGCAGAGGAATACATTTTACAAGAGATACCATATAACAAAGTGGCGGTAGATAAGACGAGCCTAAAAGAGAAAGGAAGTAAAAATTCCACTCTCTTAAAGAGAAAATTGGCTCAGATTCATTCCCTGAAGGTGACATTCAGAACAAAATCCAAAGCAACAAGTGGTTTGGATTTGGGGTCTGTTTTATCAGCTGATAGTTGAAATCTAGCTGTAAGAAAGGAAACATTCTGGTTCCATTCATGGTGGTTCTCTTGTTGCTTTGTATGACTTTCAAAGCAACAAAATAGTTGGGAAATAAATTAATTAAAGAACGACTCATTATAATTAACATTTAGACATCTGCATTATACCAAAAAAACCCCAAAATAAAGCTTGCCTCTTAATCACAGTCAGTCATGTGGACAGCGCACTGCGGAGGAATGTAATGAGTGTTTTGGCTACAGCACTAATTCTTTTCAGAGTATAAATATATTTGCTTTAAAAGTAATGCAGAACATACATATTCCTTTCCAAATTCCCCAAGTGCCTTCTCTTCTTTTCCCCATCCTTCCTGAGGATTTTCTTTTACAAGGAGGACTGTATTTAATGGACAAACATTTCTTCAATTTAGTAGTCTTACAGCTAATTAAGAGGGTATGCTAATGCTTTACCACTAGCACTTAGATCTGTTTCTCTTCAAACTGTATTCTTCAACACAATTTATACTGAAACTATAGCACGAGCAGATTTGACTTTACACAATGGCTGTCAAGTTTATGACACGAGAAAACCATTTTCTCTATTACTATAAATTCTAATGATTTATTTTGAACTAGAAAAATGAGGGGGTTTAGCTCCATTGATGAACTTACATGTACAGCATTGAGTCTTCTTTTAAAAAGCGTAAGTGGTGCAATACATGAGAAAAACTAAACCAAATCATTCACCAGTTTGCCACAGATTGGCTTTATGAGTTACTTTAAAAATAACCTTTATTTATAAATATTTTCCCCATGCAGAAATATCCTAGAATGTTAAAATTTGGCATGGAGTATTTGTATGCAAGAAGCAAAACCATAGTTTACAGTGACAGGAGGGATGACAAGAGTTTAAGAGATAATAATGCCTGCTTGTTTCCCAGAAGAATGAGGTGTAATCTCATGGTAGGGTGGTTCAAACAAAATCACATTCTCTCAAAAAGACCCCTCCAAACTACTCTGTAAGCTACAGAGTTCTTGCTTCTAAAAAGAACGTACAGTACTATCATGCCTTTACTACGATTTCTCAGATGATTTCCAAATGTTTCATTACTGCATAGTATGGAATATGGTTTCTGATCCAGATGCTTAAAAGAACAAATCTAACAAAGAAACTTGATCTGAGCTAGACTTGGCAAATTTTCCAGAAAAAAAAGTAGACTGATGTTTTGGAAGCTGCTCAAACAAAAGCCAAAATGGAAATATGCCTCTTTCAACCATACCCTAGGCTGCTGTTAAAAATAAAAGGACACTTACAGTTTCCACAAGTGTGAACTGCAGCTGAGGTTTATAAAATACAAAACTTAGATATCAAAACTGCCCAAGAATAATTCTTCACTTTAATCTAAAGCTAAAATAACCATTTTATATACTGCATTAAGAAAAAAATACCAACACAAATGAGATCCTACATAGATTTTAATGATTCTGTATCAATTAGAATGAAAACACTCATTATTTGTACATTATTAAAATAATTAAATTTACAATTTAAAAGTAAGCTGTAGTAACATGGAAATGGTACAAAACTGACACAAGTCCATTAAGCAATAATAGCTCATGCTTCTACATAAACTTTAATCTATTTCAAAGCACTTAATGAACACCAGCTAAAAGTTTTAAGAAGTTTTTTCCATCTCTCTACTAGGAAGCAGTAGGAAAGACAGCTCAAACATGTCTGGAGTCACGTACGATTTACGTGAATTCAAATGTGCTGAGGTATTGTTTTATCTGATAGCCTTGTTCCTCCCTGAAGAAAGACATGGTTAAACCTTTGTATAGCCACACATCTATCTATAAACACCATAAAAATCTATAAAATCTTAGCCCCCTTTTTTAAAAAAAAGAATTATTATTATTATTTCAAGCCTTTCAGAGGAGAAATCCAAATTTGTCCTTGGCTCCACTTACTTCAGGCAAAGAATTTGGCCAAAGGTTTGTATTCCATCAATACAAAGAAACTATGAACTTAAACAATAAAAATAACCAATACCATATACAAATTACATATGGAAGAATGATCGTAATTGTCTGTCTTTCCACCCCCAACCTTATATTAGTGCTGTATGGTTGCAATTTAAGAAGTAGAAAGCTTCCCAAACTAGAATTCCTACAGCGAACTAGCCAGACATAACTACCACAGAGAATATCCCCGTCCACTTCATAGCACAGTCTGCCTGGTCTGATACACACCATGGAGTTTAATTAGGTAAACCTATATTCACATTATATAGGTCCATTTTATTCTACTTTCCTAGAAAGGTGGAATGGCTCACAGAACCCAGGGGTAGCAGACTTAGAAAACATCTGCAACAAATCTATTTCCCCCTTTCATTCTACTACAACCACTTGGCTCTTAAAGTGTGAAAAATGGCTATCACTTAGTAAACTTAAGTGTCAAACTACTTGAAAGTACACTCACTTTAAGAATAAAAGAAAAGTTAAATTACAAATGTGCTTACCTTGACTGGAGGTTAGCATTTTATAATAGAACAGAAATTTATAGGAAGGGTAAGCTCAGTATACAAAATGAATGAGAAGTTTAGATTCATCTAATGAATAAAAGTTCTGTGGCATTCAGATGCTTTAACAACTTCATCTATATTTTAATTATCCAACAAGGTAAAGTACAAATTTAAAAAAGACTTCAATATAGTCATTTATACACAATGCTTAGACTCCTGTTAATGAAATGTGGAGCTTTTAATTTTGCCTGGGCATGATTGCTATTCTGTTTTGAATTCACACCCACAATGGCCAAGATATTTCCCATACTGATAACAAAGAGGGGTTTTGTTACTGCTGATTGAGGAGTCAGTGGCAGCTGCACTATGTGGCTGACATAATCAGTATAAAAATACTAGCTTGCAGCAAGGGTCGCTCATTAGAATATAAAACAATCAGAATGTTGAATCTGTAATTTCAGCAGCTGCTACTGTACATTTTCCATAACTTCCAAGCTCCAGCTCTCAACAAACTAACTTTCCGCTTCTTCGTGTCCCAGATTTCACTTTTGTGATAAAAACCATTGTACCACAGCTCAAATGCCTGAAATGATCCAGTTTAAAAAGAATCCCACGGAAATGGCAATATTCTTAATCCAAACCATTCCAGAGATGCATTTTGCAATGCAGCTTCTTAAAGAGTTGCCCTATAGCAGCAGAGAACAGACCAAGGCACAGATTAAGACCTAGGAGTAGTTGAAGGACAGAAACTTCCCATCTCAGGCTTTCCTTCAAAGCCAGCTTTGCCTGCAGAGATGACCTGAGTTTTTATACACAAAACCTTACTCTATTTTTGCATCAGTACATCACTACTGCAAAAGCAGCAAGCAAAATGGTTGCATTTGTCAACTCACAACTTCAGTGAGCATTGGCCTTGGTTGATGAAAGATCACTTGATTATCAGTGCCAGACAGACAATAAATCACAGTGCTGGTGATTGTCTCAGCACTTTAGGGAAATTTAATGTATGTTGGGCGAGTTTCTGTTTCCTGTATTTTTAAATATCTTGTTAAAAAATATTTAAAGTTGTTCTATATATTTTAACTCTCTCCTGCATGCAGTTTTTCTCAGAAGACCACTTTGTGAGCAGCCCCCATGGACAGAGATGCTTTCATGCACCCCCATCAGGCTTGTGCCTAGACCAGTCCATTTTAACTTCACAGTCCTAAAGCCACAGAGGCACAAGGCTATGGATCTAGTGCTACATTTAAATGGAAATAATCTCTGGCATCATCAATGATAAAAACCATCCGCAACTAAGAGACCTTTCTGGTAAAAGCATATCGTAGGATGATTTCATAACATCTGATATAACACTTAAGGGAATCTACACAATTGTCCCTGACCTCAACAACAAAGGAAAGCTATACTTCCAGGTGAGAAAGATAACATAGTGCATTTACTGGCTTCTCCCCAATCACTCCTGCTGTTGTCTGGATTGCACCTCTGCTGACCAGCTTTCTCATCCGTGTCTAACATCTTCTGACACTCAGCAAGCTTTATCAGAGGAGACAGAAATGTAGCTGTCATCGACCTACTAAAAACTCTGCAGATCGTATCTTCTTATTCACCCTCCTAATAATATCTTGCATGAAGACATTTATGATTAATGAGAATAAAACTGTAGAAAGAGAAGAAACGGTACTTTGGAATTTAAAAATAAAATTGGGTAAAGACTATAAATTAAACCATGAGAATATCCAGAGAAAGAATGGGTTTTATGATCTAACAGTTGGCCTCATTCCTGTGCTTTCCAGGCCAGTTTCTGCATCCCTCCCTGTACTGGGTTTATGAGGCAATACACTCCTTAACTAGTTAGTAGTTACTCAAGAGCTATCCCTTCTTGTCAGTGACCATGGAAATATGCACTCGTACAAGTAAACTTTTAAGTATCTGGTACTATTATTCAAAAGAAGGAAAATTCAGGTCTTAAAAGAAGAAGACATCAAAAGTGCTAGCAACTGCAAGATGGCTTTCAGAGGTTGTCATGTATTTCTCACTTAATAGGACTGAGTTTCACTTAAATATAGTTCTCAAGGAATGAACTAAAGAATGACAAATCCAGTCACATACCTAGAGCTTTCAGCCTTATCAAAGAATACTGTAAACAGGGCTATGATGATAAATACATGGGAGATTTTGCAATGAAACATGGTACACATTAGCACCCATAAATGCATTTGCTGAAACATCATCTACGTTCCTCCCAGAGTTATAAACCCATTTTTTCTTCTTTAATAAGGCTGCATCTTCAGCAAACAACAATATTGACCAAGAGCATCCAAACATTCTTTTTATGAGAAAGGTAGCTGTGGCCTGCAAGTATTTTCAATGCATTCCTCACAATTCAAACAGCAGTGTCAGCGGAAAAGAGCAATGACCACAGTGAGGATCTCCTTCCCCTCGCTGAGAGAGAAGGAATGAATGCATTTTTGGCCAAGTGCAAATCACATTCAGTGTGAAGCACAAGTAGAGCAATTCGGACAGATTAATTCCTGGGAAACAACTGATTCTGGCACCAGCAGAAAGAAGCAACACAAAGGACCTTTTCCAAGGTCATGTATGGCTCTTCCCTTCTGACAGGGTACATAGGGATTCTCTGAAAACATTTAATCCATTTAAACTCAGGTAAGTTCAATATCCCCTGGCCTGTCAGTACAATATTTATGGAAATACTCAACAAGCCTCATGCGAGTGCTCAAGAACTGGTGTGGTGGAGGCCTTGTTTTCCATATGAAATAAAATCACCCACTGAAAATATCAGATCAGATCTAATTGTGGTAATTGATTAAAATTGGTAACTAAACGGATCATTAACCCCAAAGTAGATGGGAGGGGAAAAGTGCAGAGCAGAGAATGTCATTTCATAGGAACTGAAAAGTACAGTTTGTGAAGCAAAAGGAAAAGTGCAAACTATTGCAGATACAAACCCTTTTCAGCTTGATTTGACAATTAGCTGCAAGTTGTATGCATGCTTTTGCAGAAAGGAGTGTCTTTATAGGCACTTGTACTGAATTTAAACATACTTATCAGTGTATGCAATATTATCACTACAAGTTTAGAAAGCATTTATTACAAATGGTGACAATCATGGTTGCAGAACCCCTGTAATTAATAGTATCCCTGTGCCTGTTCAGAGCTATATACTCCCTGTAGTTTTAAATAATCCAAGTAAAATAAAATAAATGTTTCTTCAAAGCCTAACCAAGTGTTGTAGCACAAGCAAATATCCACTTGCCCAGCAGCTAACAGTGCAGGAAAGGGAATTTGGTCTCTGCAGACAATTTCACATTGATTTTTCAGAAGCACAAGATATGGCTGTCCTTCACATATACTCAGTAATGAACATGTGAAATGTTTAAAGAATATTTTACAGCTAGCATATAATATCTGAATTTGTGTTTTATGAAGGCACCACCACATTTAAATGATGGTATTAACTGGCATAAGCAACCATTTAACACCAATCAAGTGCAATTAGACTCTAAAATCACCTGATGTAAGTAATGTCAGATAGAACCATAGAACGGTTTGGGTTGGAGAGGACCTTCTACAAATGTTATTCTCCTCCTAATTCTCAAAGATATCTGTTTCAATGCTAAAATATAATAAACAATTGCCACTCACAAATACTTTTCTTGAGAAACAGTTGCCATATCATTTAGGCTATATTGCCAACAAAAGTAGCGCTAAGAAAATTTAAGCTGATGTAATGGTTTTCACGGCATCTTTTCGACAGCACAGCTTGTATCCAAGATCTGACCACTCACAATTTCTAAACCAGATTATAAAGCTAAATCCATGCAAACCCTTAATGGATCAGGATTTTATTTCTAGCACTGCAAAAACTTCAGTTGTGGCCAAGTCTTATCAGCCACAGCGGCAGACAGATTACAGAAGATGCGCCACGGATAAGTATGAAGCGCTACCAGCTTAAACCAATTACACCCTTAGCACAAAGTTGTCAAGCTACAGATGAATGCCAAATCCTAACATGTAATTTCTATCGCGCTTACAAATCTTAAGGAGAATTATAATGAATATAGAGCCTGTAAGAAATGCAAATGTAGCTGGGAAAACACATGGTAGAAAGAACAGTATTTGCAAATATGTAAGATTTTAGTGGTGTTCAAATAAGGAACCCACATTAACTCAAGAATTACCATTTCAGAATCTACAGGATTTTTTTACTAGAAACCTGCAGTTCAAACTTGCCTGCATCTATTCCTTAAGAGACATATCCATTAAATTATTTGCCAGCTGAGAGTCATTTCTTTCACAATAAGAAGTGTAGTGAGAGGTAACTACAAAGCAATCCATAGCTGCCCTACTTACTCTTAACAGGCAGGAAAATGTGTGATAAAAGGCGTGTCTTGTGATTCCCTTCTTCTGGTTTCCTTACTTTGGTAGTGTTAACCTGGAACTCCTGATGGCCTTCCACAGTGCTCTTAGACCATATCAAAAAAATCTAGACAGACAATCACTGTACAATTTCAGGCACATAATTAGCAATTATTTCATGCACACTTCACAATAATAATCTGTTACCTACTAAGGGAAAGAAACATTAATGAGCTACTTCTGGTGCCGCTCTGTGTACTGTGTTTGCATAATAATGAGGTCCAATCTGCTGGAAAACACATAAAGGACAAATTAATAAGGTCGTCATTTTTGTCTAATGATGCTTAATACAGTTTTAGCAATCTGCTCAAGACAAAAGACGGTCACTCAGACATAGCCGATTATGCATTCGCGTGGCAGATGAAATCTTTATTAAACAGAATGATGAATCTGATTAACATGCGATAACAAATATACAGTCTGCGAGAATGACCGTGCCACCTCCTGCAAGCATCCCTCACGTCGACTATTAAGGCTTTACTCAGATTGAGGTCAGACTGGTATTCCCGATAGGCGCATTAAGATAAAAGTTTGCCAAATGTGGTAACATGATGAGCAAAACAATATCCTGTTATATAAAAGCTACTGTCTCAACAGCTGACTGTCTAATCAGTTCTAGCAACAACTCCTTAATAAGTTTAAACATTTAATTGTCAGTTTCGTTCACCTTTTAACATATGAAAGGCAATTTATTACATTAGCTAAGCTAGATCTTAAAGCACCCCCAGTACTCTATGTTTCTGGTACCAAAACATTTTCTCTACGTAGCCAAGTACTCTCTTCTCTAAAGTGGTTACCGTCTCACAAAAATGACTGCAAACACGAATATAAAATTATTTAGAGTATTTTAAGGAGTATAAAAAAATAATACTAATTTATATGCCACTGATTTCACTGAGTCTGAACACGTTAATGGAGGTTTCTAGGTCAGTGGCCAACACATTACATGATGGAATCGAATTTGTAAAAATGTAGCAGTAAATAAACCCCCCTAATTTTTCATATAAATGCATAACTGACAAAAAGTACGTGAAAATATATTTACAAAATGTGATTTGTTAATCTTACCTTACAATTCAGTTATGAAAATAGCGTCACCTCTTTAAATGATTACCAAATCTAGAAGTAAATTACAGACCTTAAATCCAAAGATTCTATTTTAAGCTTGCTTTGCTATAGCAATATGATTTCTATTAAAGGAACAATTCCTTGCCTTCCAGAACCAACTGTACTTGATTTACAGACAGCACATGACATGAAGAAATCTAAGATGACATATGATACCTTATGACAGTGTACATGATTTAATGCAGGGAAGGCAGCACTATAAACTACAATGCTGATATTATCTCTACAGATATATTGCTCATCAACAGCAGGAACTTGTATTCAAGAACGTAACTGGGAGCTAAAACTGACTTAATCACAGCTTCTTTGCTTTCTATGTTTGCTCTGATATGTGATAGCATATAATAAATCATGATTTTAAACTCCTTTGACTCATTCCATATCTCTTCATTTGCATTTATATATTCCCAATTCTAAGAAAATAACAGCCAATTGATTTAAAACAAGGAGGTGATAAAGCTGTTATTTACTTCTACTATCATTCCTCCTCAGTCCATTCTACCTTCCTAAATAACATTATCTTCACACACACACAAAATTATAGTAGCTTCCTTCCTCATCCCCACAACTCTTACATTCAAGTCATCTGGCACATAAATCAGACATAAGTCACACAGTTTGCAACAGATCTGAATCAAAGACGCCAGTTCTGACAATTGTTTTAAGGGTCTACTTAAGGTGATGGGGTATGTTTTTCCCCAAGCCTGTCTTTGAAACAGACATGCATTAACAGATTAGATATCCCCTACCGAAAGCCATTAGCTTTCAGAACTGCTCTCCAAAGCCAGATGTGGCCTTGTTGCTCATTGCTCTTCCAGGCCTAGAAGTTTACTGAGATTTCTTCCTAGTGGATAGAAACAGAATATAAGAAAAGAATAGGAAAGGAAGACACTTCTTCAGGAAACCTGAAACAATTAACGGTGTCTTTCTAGCTTAAAGAAACAGAAGAAGTTAAATCTACAAGTAGGCTAAGAATGTAACACTTGTTTGCTTTACACTAATAAAAGCACAACGCTTTAAACCCCATACCAGCTGATTACACATTTCTGCCTGATGCACCTGGGATGAAAGACAGCCAGTCCACCCTTCCAACTGCCTACCTAGCCAAGCAGTATGAATCAAAGTGATGAGTGTTTGGTTTGCACAGCCAGTCATGGGAAGCAACAAAGAAGTGGAACACAATACTGCTGATTTCCTGGCAGCGTTACAGAGCCCCTTATTTGAAATGTACAGAAAAAGACTATTAAGAAGATAAATAATTTCATTATACCTCAGAGGATCCTATTATTTCCTATTCTTTCAGTATAAATTCACTCAATATTTCATTATCTTTGATGCAAAATGAATGCTAGAATACCATGAAATCTTAGTAATAGTGTTTGAAATTCCAACTCTCTTGGCAAATAATGCTTCATAAACTTTGTCCCATCATTGCACTGTCGTAGAGTGCACTTCAAATAGCTTGTACAGTGGATAATGATGGGCACAGTTCAAAACTTAAGGATTGTACTCAGTTTTTGGCAAAGTTGTAGTCTCAAAAACCTAATTAAATTCAGTTATATTTATATCCACGGTACAAATGAGGGAAATTTGAGGAAAGGCATAGGTGTCCTATGGTTACCTGCACAGTTCATTCAGGATGGAACCTCACCCTCTGTCTATCTAAAACTAAAGAATTACTAAGAGTACAGTAAAAATGCACATAGCTTTCAAAGAGTTCAATCAAGAATTTAGTTTGCAAAAATTGTTGGAAATACAATACCTATAAATAAATTTCTTGCTGTTGACTCCTTTAGACCATGTTCATCCATCAGGGTCTGATTAATATATTTTTAGTGCCAGAAATAATACAAAACTATATGTCTGAAAGTTCAAGTCTGACCATATACTTTGTGTAAGTATGCATTGTTCTGGTATTCCTTCCCTGAAAGACATGGATAGCTATGGCCTATTTCCTATCCCTTTTCGTAGAGGCACTGCATTAAATTGAGTACAGACAACTACAAATACATTAAGTGACCTGAATTCAGCTCTTAACTATAATTTCAAATCTCTGTGGTAAAAATTAGATGAATCATACACAATTCATATAGATAAAATAAAATTTTCATTCTAGCTTTTAAGGAAATAGTATTTTAATATTTAATATGCAAATAATTCAATAATCATTTTAATGTACAAAGTAAACTAATTTGACTTACCCAAGACTGTACTTTATTATTGAAATGAATAACCTCAGCTCCTATCAAAGGACATGGAGAAATCGACTGAATGACACAGCTCCTGCATTGTAAGTAACTTGTCAGAGAATATTCCTTCTCATTCCAAACAGCATTTAAAGATAAACTGGCTTTCAAGTCTTTCAAAAGGAAAGAAAAAGTACTTTATATAGGCATCAAGAGATATTTTTAAACAGATAAAAGATCACAAGTTGCAGTTCACATTTCAAAATATAATGTTCTCATTTACCAAGAAAGTAACACGGTAAGGAATGCTTACCAACCTCTGCAGACCTAGCAACTTCCAAAGTAGAGTCCTTGTGCCAAAACCCCCCTATTTAATTATGCCATCCTAACACTGGAATTGCCCACATATGAACAAAAGTAAGTATCTTACTTCTGGTCTCTGCCACCAGACTGTTGCTAAAGGATTACATGTTTCATGTCCGGACACCTGGAGTCATTTCATATTGAACATACTACTTCTGCAGAGTCCTGCTTCAGCCACTGGGGCTGCAGGGTATATGCCTCCAATTCATGGATTGTAATTTGTTATAAGAAATATAAATGATTCTGTTCTCATTATCCTTATCTTTTCTTTCTGATCAGAATACTATGTAAGGACATGAGAAATTTGGAGTGGAGGGGAAACTGGCATGCATCCTCAGTGTTAAACATGCAGAGCTCAGCAGAGTTTTGCTTGCTTCCAGTCAACAGTAATTGCGTGTGGCACTCCTTTTATGTATCAACCAATTCCCTCAGTGTGATGGCTGAACAAGACAGTATCTCAAAGGAAAAATCTTACCATCAACTTCCTAAAACACCAAAGGACAGGGCTGTAAAAGCCCTGCAAATGCCCCAGTCACGAGAAAATAAGTGTATATATTTTCCTGGTCAAGTACCACTGTCAATATCCTATTTGCCAACTTCTGTATTTCCAGACTCCTGAAAAAACCCACTGACCCACATGGTTTTGCTGTTTATCTGCATTCTATCCAAATGCTGTGTCTTGGACACTAAGCTTCTACTGCAGAATGGTAGTATCACTTCTATGCTCATTTCACCTTTCAAAGCTTTCCTGGGATTTTCAGAAACATTTACAACCCTTAGAGAGAAGACACAAAAATACCAGATCATTGAAACCCCTGATATTTTCATGTAAGAAAAAAAATAATCTGCTTGAAGAAGCAAGTTATGAAACAGAATGATATCCTTGAAGGAGAAAACAAAGGGCCAGAGCATTTCATTCCTATCCAGTAAAGAATGGCTGGGTATCAGACTTCCTTCAAGCTTACAGAAATTTAAGTAGGAACAATGCAAAGGTGTGGACATTACAGGATAATTCAGATTCAACCGCCATACTGTGGCAACAAAGCATTGCTAGACAAAATATTTCATCAACAAAGATGTAGTGAAGCTAAGAGATGAAGATCGCACAAAAAAATAAAGTCAGAATTATTGATCAAAAGGTGGGCAAAAGTCAATACCAAGACTTTATGACAAAACCAGTCTTTGCAGCAATTACATTCAGGAAAAGTAAACAGGTAGAACGCATGGTTTGTAACGCAGTATTCAGTGTCCCTTACAAGGAGGAAATTTCCTAATGAGGAAACAATCGTAACAAAGCTTTAGAACAGCTTTGAACACTCTCTATATAACAATTAACAGAAAGACAGGTTATAGACTTTTTGAAAGCTCACATATTTCTCTTGGCTTAAAAAGGTTTTCCATTAAAAATATCTGCAAAACCTCTATGGTGCTACTTTGGAGATTAAGAAGTACTGGGGCAAGAGACTTGCACTAGTCCACTCCATAGGAGATTTCACAGATCAAGAGATAAAACACAATACTAAAACCAAAAGCTTCTGCAGAAAACAAAATAAACCAATGTGTTGTAAAGTTAAAGCTAAAGGACTTGACAAATGTTAGGTGGTATTTATCAGTAATCAGTAAGATTTACCTTCACTTTTCACTGGCATCTGATAAACCGCCAAAGTTTCTTTCAGATGACTAAGGCTTGCAGCATCTGAGATGATCAACATCATATTATCATCTTCTGAACTGGCATTTAGTTCACACATACAATTATTAATGGATCCTTTACTTCTTGTATTAGTATTTCTGAAGAGTTTCCAGATTATTTGCAGTTCAATATTACTGCAGCAAGCTTTTCTCAAAATTCCTATAATTTAAAAAGTGGGGTGTAAGACTTATATATACACATGCTTTTGAATACAGTACTGTTTGAATGCACTGCAAACTTTCCACATTTACAAGATGGTAATTTAGGCCCTGATCCAATACCCACTGAAGTCAGTGAAAAGACTTCTATGGAAGTAAATGGACTTTGGAAAAAGGCCTTTTTTAAATTTTTTAACATGTCCAAAAATTTACTTTTCAGCAGAGAACTTTGCCCTTGTTATTACACCCAAATTGACCACAGAGCTTGCATCCTCTTGAATAAAGTCATTTATTCTTCATTTTCTTCAAACTGTGGCAGGTTTTTTAACTTCCCTCAATCAACTGACATCTGAAATTCAGTTTAAACACCATAAAAATTCCCATTGGCAGCGGATACCTTGGTAACTGTAGGCATTAAAGAATAATTTAATTCCTTAGTGCTTCCATTTTGCAGATTACATACCAAATTGCAAAGACATGATGATACTTATAGATCAATGTTAAGGAAATGAATTAAAGTTGACTGGTAAGATTATAAAAGTCTTAAAGGAAATACATTATGGTTGCTGTGTGAAAACAGAGAGGCAACAAGTGGCCTCAATCACCTGGGCCTTCCTTTACCCCTATGACAACAAGGACTTTGCTACCTGGCATGTAACGCTAATAGCTCCAGAAGCAATATGGGTATCTCCCATACTCTCGAGGGCTCAGGTCTGGTTTGTGAAGGAGAAGACTTGTCCTTTCTTCTTGTCTGATTTCATCTGATCCAGATAATTTCTGATCTAGCTTTGACCTGATGTCCAGCTCGGCTACATCACACAATGGGGTCATGAGCCAGTACCACACAGTTCCAGCCTACCAAGCCTCGCCTCCCTCACTTTGTGCATGAAAAGGATGACTTGAGAAAGTTATTTTGGCCTTTTTTTTTAATTTTTTGGCGCCTGTAATTTCTTTCTTACCAGTTCCATGCTTGTTTTATCACTTCATGAGCTTTTGGGGCAGTAAAAGGGAAATACGAAAGTACAGGGGACCTTCAAGGGTCTCATAACATAAGGGCTGCCATAAACAAGACTGCACAAGAAACAAGTCTCTGCTCTGTGTCTAACACACACTTTTCTTCATCTCAACCTCCATATCATTTCTAACACCACCTAAAAATTCTCGCTTTCTTTCTAGGTCTTGAGATGTACCTGCAAGGCAGTCAAAAGCAAATGTCTTACCTTCAGATCTGTAAAACCAAGGACCAGTTAAATCCCCACTAAATTCTCCTGGAGAACAATGGGTTATGTGTTAAGTGCATTAAGCATCTATATCTAATTGTTTTTGCATGTAAATGATGAGAGCATTTTGCAATTAGGTTCTTACCTCCCATGGCACAGTAGCCTGAAGATAAAGTGCATTTTTAAAAGTAGCAGAGTTGTTCCTGTCATTATCAGCCTTTAGACCTTCCTAAATTAGAGTGCCTTACAAAACCATAGAGACAACTTCCAAGAACATCTAACCCTCAGTTTGTAAAGTGGATTACAGGGGACTAAAGCCCACACTAAATTAATACAAGGTAGGTTACATTTCGAAGAACAACAGTGTGAACATAGAGCTTTTCAGTAAAACTTTTGATAGCTTCATTAGGACATGTATTAGATTCACAGGTGCCAAGATATTAGCAAACTTCTCACAGCAACTGGTAGCAAATTAACGCCTAATCCTTAGAAGGAACATTTCCCCATGAATAGGCCACTATGTTATAAATAATTTCTTTCAGCCTTCCATAATGGCAGGAGCAGTTGCCTTCAGTTAACTCTTTAATACCAATCAGACTCCCATTGTACTTCAAGATAGGTCACTATATCAGGACACTGAATCAAGCAACAGAAATATGCCATAAGGGTAACTTATTTGCACTGAAATGCCAAGTGAGAATAGTTGTGATACTGTGACTAGTCCCTTTTTCTCCCCCTGCAAAGATTTTCTGCAAGTCTCCAGGGCATTTCCAACACTTCACTGATCCAGTTCCCAGATCCACTGGAGAAATTCAACAATTATTCTAAAATTCCCTTCCAGTATCAAAAGTGCAAAAGTAAAAAGATGGATTAAAAATCCTATCATTCCCAACCTGAAACAAAGGATCAGTTACAGAGATCTTACCCTCTGCTTTTGGCAGTATTTCAGCTCCACAGACAATACAATAAAGTCCTTTCTTGCAAGGCTGGTGAGGTGTTTCCTTCTAACAAGACAGTATACAAATTCATGCAAATAGTAGTTTGCATATAGTAACTATGCAGATTGAAGCACTTCAACATAAACACAAAGAAATGTATCAAAACTGCCTCAAAGAAATACACTACTTGAAATACCCAAGTAAATCTATTTCAATCAATACTTATAATTTATATTAGCAAATAATTAAAATACCCACCATGCTAAAAACACTTAACCTAACTTAAATAGAAATACTTTCATATAAAATATGGGGCATTTTATAGTCTATAAAGCTCCAGCCTATCAAACATTTAGTTTGGAACTTTGCAAAGGAGCCTAAGGTGATAGGTGCCCAACCCTCCTAGAGTTGCAGTGTGATAATGTTCTTACACTTTGCAAATCCTGCCCTATAAGTTACACACTAACCAGAAATGAGAAGCACTGCTTATATTGAAAGGGGAATCAATCTGTGATGAGTTAGGAGCTGGACTCTGCAGGCAGTCCATAGCTGCATTTTCTACCTGCGTTAATAGGACTTGAAAACACTCAGTCTTTTTGTTTCCCATGAGAAACAAAGGTATCTATTGAGCATGTAAATCATAAAGATCTAGAGCAAATCACACTGATCATGAATAAACTATTTCATCTGTATTATTTCACTTGAAAGATTACATAATGAATTATTCTTATTTCCCTTGCACCTTAACATTCGACAGCAGCCACTTAAAATGGTTTTGTATTCTATCTGCACAGTACCTTTGTTTCACAGGTGTAGAATCTGTGCCTAACTGCAGCTTTTCTTCGTCTGCATTGCCTCTGAACTTTGAATCCTTTAATAAATCCAAGATTTTATGATTATTTTAGACAGAAGAGATCACACATAGGTATAATACCAAAGTATGAGAGGAACTGTCAAGAATTTAGCTTTTATAGATTTGGGAATTCCAAACAAATTGCTCTAGGAAAGTTGGTACACTGACTTCCCCTCTATTTGCAGCCTGGCAGTTTAATTCAATATTGGGAATCACCATAAAATATTAACTATAGAAAAAAAGGACATTCTTATCACCAGCATTCTAAATACCATACAAAGACAAACTGAAACTGAATATACACAGCCTTTACGTCAAAAGAAACTGTCCACCCTTCATCATCCCAATACCCAGCAGTAACACAAAGATTACTATCCATCAGTTGTCTGAAGCAACACTGGTATGGTCAGGATTTGAGTTTAGTGAACTTCTGGAAAATCTAGTATCGCATAAAATACTAGAAAAATCTAGTATCTAGTAGGCCAAATACTGATACTAGATTTAGCATGATACATGCTTTGAAAAACAATAGTAAAAGAATAATTTTATATAACATGTAGATGAAGAAATGCAAGTATTTGACTTGAAGAAGGCCATGTCTTAAAGGATTTCTAATCAAAGTAAGATGCAACACAAGATCAAGAAAGGAACAATCTGCTCCAGATAAGGAAAGGAAGATGGATTTTCTTTTTTTTTAATGTTACAGATTTAAAGACAGACAAATCTTCTGAAGGACAGAGAAGAGACAGTGGTCTATGAGATGAGCAGACAAGCCACAAAGCTTAAGTGATTTCTATTATCTATTTAGATATACATAAACATAAAAAATGGTTTGGAATAGAAGACTTGTTTTAAGAAAACCAAGCTATTAGAGACTCATGAGGATCAAGTTGATCAGCAAAGCCACCTGCCACAGGCTGCCTCAGCATTTGCTGTCGGATATGAGACAATCCTAGTCCAGCGCCAGTTACAAACACAACTGTGTCCACCCTACTGAGTGCTCTCAACATTAGGGCTCCCTTCTGCCCTATCAATTAGTTCTAAACTATCAGCATCCAATGATTACGTGAATATTAGGAAACCTAAGCCAAGGGAATATGGTCCTTATGTGGATTCAATATAATGAAAAGCTTAACCCAATGCCTTATATTAAGTATTGCAAGATAATGCTTGTTAAAGAAATTCAACAGAATTCCTGCTGTTCTTGCAGAGTATCTCATTTTAAAAAGATGCACTTACTGTGTAAAGAAAGGATACTATTTAAATCCTATTGAAAGGAACACATGCACAGCTGTGACTCAGAACATTATTTAGATGAACTATTGAAAATGACCAGTTAACAATTGGTCAAAATACATGAATACCTATGAACCAAACTGTAAAAATCCTGCCTCTTCATATATAATATGAAGATGCATATCCAATATATGATGGAAGTGAACAATCCTTTATTGAAAATTCAGGTGTAGTGTGTTTTATTACAGCAAAATCGTGGCTAGTCTGATTGCAATAAATGAGAGATATGTGTAAAATACTTAAAAAATAAACTGAGGAATATTTAAAGACCTTTATGTACACATTTACATTGGCATACATCACATATCTGCAGGACACACAAATAAGTATGCGTTTTCATATGAATACATAATTTGAGCACAAGAAATTAGATCTCATAAAAGGAAATCTTGAAAGAAACCTAAACTTTTGAAACAAAACAAAGACCTCTGAAGGAGCCTCCCACCATCACCAAATTGGAACATTCAGATACTGCCACTACTACGCAGCTTCTGAGATATTTTGGCAAAAGAAAATTGAGGGAAACACAGTACTGAAGACTACATCTCTTTCAATATTTAGGCTCAGTCTATCGTATTACTTGATCAGCAAAGACCTTGTTCTTCTTATTGAAGAAAGAAAAAAGCCCTAACAAATGCAGAAACCCATAATTTGATTATATGGGTGCTTTTGGAGAAACCCTAATTGTTTGATTGTATTTAATGGGGGATTAATTAAACCTGTAATAGACAAACCTCTTTAGCCTATAATTACAAGTCACTGCTACTTGGGCTTCTATTTCACATTTCCACTCACAATGCCCTTTTGCCACACAGTTAGGATGAAGTATGTTTAATTATATTTATAGAGATCTGCATCTTGCATAACTTTCACAGTGAAAAAGGAAAAAGTATAATGAAAACCTGTGTCTGAGAATAGCACATATGAAAGGAGCACTAGAAAGCCATCACAGCTCTATAGTGAGGCCACGTTGTAAAGGCTGCTCACTAAGTTTCCTACAGCAGCTGTCACTGTGTGCTGGGACTGTTCAACAGAAAAGATGACACACCTTTATTTCGTGATCTGGAAAGACTGATTTTCTGTTTTTTGGTGTCCATCTCTTGAGGTGCTCTCTGCTTTGCTTCTATCTCACTACTCATCTCAACATTATTAACTGCTCTATCCTTGTTACCCTCATTTTGCATTATTCCATGTAAACTTGTGCTTCTGCCACCATTATCATCAATCATTTTTTTAGTCACACTTAGTGTTTCTGAGGTGTTGATTGCAAAAAGATCATCAGTGACTGCAGAGTTGCCACATTCAATCCGATTCTCACTTGCATTACAGGTTGGAACCAGCGGTCTGATATTCTGTTCCTCAGATTCTACCTCATCATTATCATAAAGTTCTGGTGTGAAATAAATACTGTCATCCTCATCTTCAGCTTCTGCAGCTACATTTAACACTGAAAGTTCAGATTTCCCTCCTGCTGAAGGAAACTCACTGCAGGGCCCAACTTGAAGCTGTAGCTTATCGGGAAGCTCTTCAGCAAGTGGAGGCTCAGCATTTTTAATTGAAAAATCAGTTGTTTCCAAACATGATTCTGATACAGTTGGTTCATGTTCTGAAATTAATGATGACTGGCATCGATTTACACCGTCAATAACTTCACTTGACCTTCCCCAATTCTTCTGTTTGCTAGTAGCTGTGGACACACAGTTCTTGGCTACAGGCAAAGGTGTTGAAGTCAATGGTTTAAAGCAGCAATGTTCTTTCATAATATCAGCATTAGTCCAACCTTTCTTTCCTTCTCTCTGAGTTTTATTTGCTGGCATTTGGCGTGTGCAGTCCATATGTTTTGCTCTTGGTGTTACATGCTGAGAATGACTCTCAACAGCAATTTTCTGGCCACCTGTGAAAATCACAAAACATGAATTAATTGTATATGCCTTCCCCTGCTGATTTACAGCATATTTAGCACATTGAAACTGCCACTGTTATATTAGATTTACAGGGTTTTTTATAAATACTCATTAAGATCCAATACAAACAAAAGCCCAGATGTTACAACTATCTCTGCACATGAATTATCATAACTAAATCAATAGATTAACTGGCATGTGTAAAGCTAGAATAAAGTATGATTGGATTTTAAATGTGTAACTTTTTTTATTATTGTGCTCTTCTGTTATTTAACAGAATTTATGTTATTCTTTCTTGCCTGGAATGAGTCATAAGCTTTCCTAAAATTTAGGAATGAACAGATACTTACTTGTAAAGCTGGTACCCGAAGAGATCATATGAAAGAAAGGTTTCTCACAGCAATGCCTAAACAACTGATGTAGACTGAACCAAGGCATTCACCTTACAATAATGGTAATCTCTGTGTTTTAAATATATGTTAGTTTTAAATGTATTTGGAATTATCTTCATAGTTTTCAATGGAAAAAGAAACTTAAGTGAAAACATTTTTGAGCGTACTATAAATCTATCAGACATTATCAACTGTTTTAAGACAACCAGATGGAATGACAATTCATTTCAGTCTGAGCACAGCTAATACACGTTTGCGAATACTTATCATTTTGCACCATAACATTCTGTAATTTCAAAAAGCATTTGTTTCTTCCAAAATTAAAACGATGCAGCTTCACATTTCAAATTGTTAATGAGGTTTTTTCCATAGGAAATGAACATACATTGTTTCGATGTTGCCATGATGTTACTTGGCTGATCCCCTGCTGCAGGACTAAGTGAGCTGATGGTTGTAGCGAAATGAATTTCTGAAACCAAGTTTTGCTCCTCACTTTTCGCAGGAACACCTGGTGACAGATGAACAGTCACCTCCTGCTGAGAGGATTGTGACAGCTCTTTTGAGTTCGAAGGTACACAGAGAGATTCACCGCTGCACGCTGGTGAACCATCAGTGCTTTTCTGATTCCTTACAGCAAATGCACACAAGGATTGAAGTGCGCTACTAAAATTTTCATGGTGCTGGATTTGTTGACGAATCCATTTAGATAATCCTAAGAAAATAAAAAATGAATTGTTACTACAAAACTGTATCATCTATACCAGGCATTTCATTTCGGTACCCTAACATTGCAAATACTTCTACATAGGTATAGACAGATTCATAGACTTTACTAAGTTGCTCATAAAAGTAAGATAATGCATGTCTTCCTTTCCGGGCTGGGAACTTGATTTAATCAATGGTAGCATTTTGATAAGTAATACTCACAATATCATTCTTTTTTATTAAAAAAAGTTCCCTTTTTGACTGATACTTTTAAGTTCAAACTGCTGCATTGCAAAAACCTCATTATATTCTGTTATGCCTGCATGTTAATTTTGCTTGCTTCCATAAATTATTAAAAAGCAATTTACATAGAGCACAGCTATTTATTATCAGACTGATGGGGTCTGACAAAAATTAGAATATAATGGAGCTTTTACAACTTTATTTTAGGTGAAGGAACAGTAACTTGGGTATTCGGAAAGAATCACACTGCCTAATAGCTGATATATAGTACAATATGTTCTCACAGAACAAAAAATTCTCAAATACCAGGTGTCTCAAATATAATGACTGTTCAGGTGGTGCTGGAACACACAACAGTGAGGTAAAAAGTAAATTCTGTGATTTTTAAAACGAGTTTTAAAACCCATGTAAATATGCTTTTAATAGCAATTGCCTTGCACAACAAAAAACAAATCCAAGAGAGAACTTGATTCTTCTGTGAAGTTTTACTTTTTAGAAAAAGTACTAAAGTACTAACCTTACCAAGGCTTGAACATCTGGATTATTTGTATTACTGTATGAGTTACTTCTGTTTACTTAGATTAACTTCAATGTGTTCTCAGTACAGACATGTCAGAAAAGCAGTTTGACTTGTACTACAGGAGCTGAGCTCCACCTGCTGACTAGACGGCAACATTATCTGTTTACATCATCTTTTTGTCTCTTCGAAACAGGGCAAGAAGATACATAATGCGTTCTTATGCAATTCTTTGTATTATTATTTCTTTATTCAGGTAGTGTGCGTGACCTGTTTTATTTTATCTGCCTTTATTTCTAGACAACATAAAACTACAAACAGAAAATACTTTTTCTGCATTGAGTATTTGGTGGTTCCAAATGGCACAACCTTTATCTGTTCTTACAAAAAAAGCCAGAAGGCCAAATTCAGACTGCTAACCCTGATCATGAAAGCTCCCTACAGGCAGAGAGCATACATCCACTGGACACTGATCCAGTGTTCAAATAAAAATCTAGTAACTCTTTTTTAATACATACATATACATACATGCATATGTATACCTACATTATATATATTTAGTATGCAAAAATTGAGACTCCTTAAGTGTTTTTATAGGTCCCATTTTAAGAATGAATTCTTAAATCCTGCACACTGAAATTTTTATATCATTATCTGCATATCCAAAAGGGGAAAGAAATTAAACCAACTGAATGTTGCTATCAACATGTTTCAGTGGGTTTTGATGAACTAGGAAACACCAAGATACAGGTTTAGAGTTTTCAGTTTTAACTGCACAATTTTGTATTCAATGGATCTATTTCTTTTTGACTTTTCCTACTCACCTGTATTTCTATAACCATATTTCTGTAATCTGGATTTTTCACTATTTGTTAATACTAGGAACTTTCCTACAAAAGATGTTTACAGCTTACCAGTTATGTATTTATTAGGGTTATTCCGGAAGCGGTCATCAACTAAAATAAGAGCACCCCAGTCATTCCTATGTCTTATACACCTATAAGTGAGCAACAAAAAAAGAGTGTATAATTACAGTACATTTGTTATAAGCTGTAGGGACCAGGCAACAGGGACTGCAATGAGTCAGCTAGAATATACAAAAATATATTGGAAGTGCTTTCCTGCTGTCTTGCACCAAAATTGTTCTGAAGTCACAGAAGCTTAATTTTCCTTCAGTTCCTCAATTTACTATACGAAAACAAGGACATTAGAAAAAGGAAATACCCCCTACAAATACTCAGCCGGTAATCAAACCACATCTTTTGCTTTCCACTCTTAGCTGGGTTGCATAAATAATGGAGAACTTATAAAAGTATGAAAGAAAATAGATTGATGCAACTGCAAGCAGTTTTTTAAGTAACTATGCACTTTTTTGTTTCTAAACCACATTATTCCTAACTCTCTTTCGGAATAAAATGAATACTGCTACAGATCAAAGCTGTGAGCGATACTATTGAGTTCGTAATTCACTTGTTAGAGGCTCACAGAACTACTCCAGCAGTCATTTCACACACACTGATATTATTTATAACATTATTTGGATTTCTATATTGCCTGACAAAAAAAAATAATTACAAAAGAAGAGTGATAACAAATGAAATATGGAAAGAATCTGTCAGTAATAGTTTAGGGGGTTTAACCTCCTTGTATAAGAAGAGGACAACACTTGAAGATGATGTTTACAAATGTACATAAACCCATGATTGTCAGAGTTAGGTCTTAAAATGGGAGTGACAAGGCTAGCTCTCCAAAGAATTATTATTTGTTCACATTTGAAGTCTCTCCATGATAAGAAAAGCTACCAAAGCATCTTTAAGAAACAGATTTCTTCCAACTTCTCTTTGTTTTTTTTTCATCGCTTTCATATATGGTCTTTTAATGCATAGTTTAAATGAATTATGCCCACTGGAGATATATCCACACTTTTGGAAAAAGTCGAACTGCAAGGAATTCATAGCATCATTGTCACCTGGCCATACACACCATCTGTTCTATTCCCAGAGGCTGCTATTTCATTTCATGAACTGGTGTTACTTCATATCATGTACCAGCACTAAATTAAGAGAAAAGTGCTAGACTGAAGACTATCATGCTTTTGCTCATTTCTCTCCCTGCAGGCATCTTTACAGTAAGAAGCTTCCCCTTCTACTGATTAACTCCGTCTCAGCTTAGGAGATTGTTCCAGTTTTATGAAAATGTTTAGCATACACTGTCATCCTTTCCCATCTCAGTTTAGAAAAGTTCAGCCTAGCATGATTTAATTCAAATTATAAATTATACAATACGCAATTTTTACTAGATTTAAAACTTATTTCACAGTGACAAAACTTCAAGTTCTTGCTATCAGCATTCCACAACATCCATAGATACTTGTTAACAAATTTTAACTAATGCTTTTACTCTCCAAAGAGGAATCTAAAAAAATCAGACCTGTAATAAAAAGAAATTACAGTGAGATTTTACTAGAATATCTTCTCTCAATTTTTTTCTAAGCTTTCATTTATGTCATTATGTTTGAATAACATCTAACTCAATAACAAGAGTCTTCCAGCTGATGCTTCTCTTTATACATAAGTACCTATATATATCTCTGACAGAAGCATGGCATCTATGCCAGTATGGATGACAGACAGCTATGGGTATCCATGTATATGTTTAATTTTGTTGGAGAAGGATGTATTAATTCTATCCTGTTAATAAGACTGGGGGTAGGTGGGGGGTGATGTTTTCATTTGTGAAAGTAAGCTATAGTTCTTCTAAACCAAGAAAGATCAGTGAGCATGATAATTGAATTGAGCTTTGGCAAAGGTCTGAGAAAACCTCCGCTACTTCTCCCTTTCAAAAATACTTGTAGGCTAAACATGAAACAAGTGCTCTGAGCCCATCACGAGTGTGAACAATCGGTGTATTTGAAAATACCTAAGAACTTTAATTCAGTTTAGAAGCTCAAGAATTATTTATCTCTGCAAACGCTTTCATTTCGGTATATCTGGATTACAAACAATAAAATCTGTAACCAAAAGAGGGTGGATTCTGAATGTAAAACAACACAAAAACTCTGGATTATAACAATGTTCAAATGCAGAACAACCTAAAAACCAGACAATTGCCAGTATAGAATAGCTGAAGACCTGATTTTTCCAATATGAGTATTTCGGCCCAATCTATCCCCTTTGTGTTAACAGTGAGAAATTAATCCCTAAAGGTGTTGCAAAAAAAAAAAAAAATCAAATTCTGCAAATATATGTATTTTTAATTATGTTCAGCTTATCTCACCTTCCCAGGGCTTGGTTCAGAGCCCTATAAGCTTGAATTTCATACCACTGACTCCCTGGTAAAAGGCCTCTTGTATTTTTGTGCTGGTCATTGTATTTCCTCTTTAATTCAACCTAAGAAAGAAATAATGAAATAGCACTTTTAACAATGATGTTGGAAAGGAAATATTCTGAAAGGGGGAAAGAAGCAAGCATGCATTAAATACGTGAATATGTAAAGCGTGCTTCTGTGTTTTAACTTTGTATCTTGCATACGATTATGGTTTTTACCCTTCTAAACTTATTCTGAACATGTGATCTATTCCAATAATTTATATGGAATAATACAACAACCGCACACTTATCCAAATCTCTGCTAGCAAGAGCAGGATAAGCTTTCACACAGACAGAAAACCCAGATACTAGACCACAGTCGCATTTGCTTATCTGGAAGCAAATTATATAATGGAGATCTTTATCCTTTATCACAAACTCTGACTCCTAATCTATTGATGGTACCAGACCACACTTTTCTCAAGTGAGGGTTAAGCAAATATAACCTCTTCTTCAACAAAAGCTAAGAGAGTACTTCAGAGACAGAGTGGCCTCGCCAACACACCAGATGTCAGCAACACCACCTCTAATTCCTAGCTTGGCATCACCTTCTGCACTTTGGAAACAAACATTTCCCTGGCTAATTGTGAAGCGAAGGCAGCAGCTAAGGTTTGCGGGCCCATGGGCCAGCATATGGCAGAAAAGAGCACGCTCCCCTGGCTCTGAAAATGCTCTCCTACCTGCTTCAAAAGCAGATCTGGTATCAACTGCAAAAGAAATCCCCAGCCTCCCCTTTCTAATCATATGGACAACTACACATACAATGCCTGATCCGCATCTGAACAAGAATTTGCATTGGGACATTATACACAGTTCCAACATATATCAGAATGACTTATTTCTGGGAGGGGGAACACGAATTTTATTATTATTTTTAAATAAACAAACATAAAAGTATGCCAAAAAGGATCTTTCCTTTGCTCTTTTGTACAGTATTAACCTTTCTAAACTGACAAGTGAAAGGACACGCTTCAGGAGAGAAAACAGCAGACTTCTAACCTCTTCTGACAGGTAACTTTCAAGTTGTATTTGGATAAGAAATTTTATTTTATGTACTTATGCCCTTTAAATTGCCTGTCAAATTTCTAAATTCAATCTTTAAAGCCAGAAAGTAAATACAGTTTGATTTCACAGATTTAATATTTGTTCCAGTCACTCAGAATTTATTGACTGGCAAGTGAGGTTTCCTTTGCAATTTTCAAAGCGGAAGATGATTTCTTCCAAACATTTTATGACCATTAAAATCATTCCTTAAAAAGGAACTTAAGCATATCTGTGCATTTCTACAAACGGAAATGCTATCTGGAGAAACAAAAAGATACTCTGCACCATCTGAAAGGAGTTATGATGTCAGAACATTCCCTTTTAGTCCTTAAAACATAACCAGTGACAATATACACCTGGACATTCTTTGCCTTTGCCTTCTAGTCCTGATCAATTTTCTAACAACTGCCTCTTTTGAAGATTTTCTGTTAGCTTTGGCCAACTGTAACAAATGCAGCTTTACCACAGTTTCTTACGTTCCTAGCAAGCACTTCCAAACAGAATTCCTACTCATCTGTCTTACACAGATAAAAATTACATTTTTCATTACGTGCATAAAACCACTGAAGTAACAGAAGGCAGCAAACCAGTAGTATCATCTGCTCTATCCTGCATTACCCTATAAAATGTAATGTGAATAAAACACATTAGTTTTACATGCTTTTCATACATGTTAACTTCAATGTGTACTGCTTGTATGGCACATCAGTAACAACATTTCAGTTCTGAAATCATACAGAGATCCACATTCTGTCTAATTGTGCCACGGGTCATTAAACCCTGTCTTTTCTACCTTAATTAGAAAAGGGTTAACAGAAAAGAAGCATTCTGTTTTCTCACATAAATGATCATGTCTCAGCACAAGATGACAAGTTACATTGCTGAGAGTTCAGTTTTCATTGTAAGTCTTCTAAAAGTAAAAGGCCAGGGCATGTCATTTTAATGCAATCAGAATCTATTTCATTGTATAACTCTTACATTATCAAGCATCAAATCAACGCCCAATTCAAAATGACATGTTACATATGTGAAAAAGCCAGGCTCTCCTGCTAGCAAATATCCTAAATGTGCAGTAAACCACAGGCTAGAAGGGATTAGTTAAAATGTCAAAAGACAGCCTTTTACTTTTACCTGTTCATCCTTAAAAATATACTCCTAGCTATCAGGCATGCTTTACAGACAAATAGCTTCAGCAAGCAGCAGCAGAAGGCCTGTGGCAAGCACTGCCATCTTGTAGCTGTCAGACAGATTAGTCTTTGATCTATCTGGGAGGTCATGGTCACATTCACATTAACTGAAGTCTAACAACATTATACCTGCTAACCACTCGTTCTTTTAATGCCTAATTAGTTCGACATCTTTCACTATGGAATATTAAGGGAGAAAAAGCATCAGAAAATAAATGCCATGAACAAATTCTTTTTTGGTTACTTGGGAAAATATTTTGAGGCAGTTTCTGCCACAACCGAAGAATTTTCAAGCGTGGCTTTCAATCAAACTCAGCAATACAAGATTTTCTTCAACAACAACATTAAAACCTTGAATAATGAATGTCATTTAAGCATTTGATAAGCCACAAAAGAAGTTACCTGTGGTAACATTGCTTCACATGAAGAAGCTCAGAGTTATTCAGGATTCCAGCAGTATTTAAGTATATATCAAGTGGATTTATACTGTGATGACCATGGACTATATCAGTTGCCTTATGGCACGAAGCTCAGACAAGTTGTTCAAAAACTAGAACCAGGACTCAAAAGAGCCCCCAGATCCACATGCAGAAGCCTGTAGCATGCTTCTTTAGCAACACAGCAGGCTGAACCACATTCCTTCAAAATTAACAAAAACATGTCTGTGTTTAACAGCAAGGATATAAATACCCATCTATTTGTTTCTGCAGGAAAAAAAATCAATGGTTAGAACAAGTAAAATTAAAGCACCTTTTTCTCCTTTAAACTGAGCTCTTCCCATTCTGCAAATATAAAGGTTCTCCTCATTCTGCAGTCATAACTAAAACTGAGATAAAGTATGAAACTATTTCAATGCATATTAGATATCTTCAGCTAAAGGTCTTCCCAGCAACCTTGCTGGGTGATGCTAATTGCTGGGACATGCTAGTTTAACTGTTAAGAAGTTTCAAGGAGAAAGCAACCTACAAAGAAACAAAAGTATTTTGCTACACAATTAATTCTTTTTTTAAGAAAATTTGCTTCAATAAACCCAGCAGATGGTCCAAGCACTCATCTAGAATCATTTTATCTCAGCCAAAAACCAGGCCACTGGATCTCAAGAGATAATAGGGAAAGCCTAGCAGGACTAGAGAACGTGAATTTGGGGCACTTGCCATTTGTAATCAGAATACTGTAAACCGACTGATCAGTGCCAGTGTCACAATATAAAGGTTAAACAGGCTAAACCACAAATATACGCTGTCTTACTTGGTGTGATTTAAATCAGCAAAACTAAACTGTGTCTGGGTTTACTGCATCTGGCAAAGTTTGGAGAGTTTTCTTTGGCTTCGTTACTTTACTCCACCAAATGCAGTGCTATACTTCGCTTTCCAAAGATGAACAAAAAACCCCTAAGCTGTTTCTAGCAGTTAACAAGCCAGGCCTGTTCCCTGCCAAAACATCACTTCACAAACATCCTTGTCTGTCTCCTATTTTCTCCAATAGATTAAAAATGACCCCCAGTTTGTAAGCGTGGGGGACTACACACCAGATAACCCAGAAATCTATAGACAAGACAGAAATTCATGAATACAATGGCACTGTTGTGAGCGCTGGGACAGAGCACTCATCTAAGCCTGCATTCCTCTTCACATCAGCACCTAGCAGTGCTGTGACAGCTCAGGTTAAAGAAAGAGGCAACTGCTAAAAGGAAAAAGCAAATAAACTTGGAACTGTGCCAGTGCACGAACACATGTGTAGGTAGGTACCTGTGCACACACGGGTGTAAACTCATGCCTTTCACTCCCCAACACTCTCCTCCATCTGTCCTCCAAGGAAACACAAATCAGAAAATAGATATAAATGTGTTCTGGCATTCCACTGACTTGTTTCTCTGGTTTTATGAGGAAAATAGTAATGAAAACAAAGAACATTGCTCGTATCAACCAAAAAGGCTTTTCAAAGATTTAAAATCTACTAATTCCTCACCTCCTAAAAAACAAACAAGCAAAAACTACCACGTGGTCATTCCCTGCTTCTATCCTCCCAGAAGACATTAAAATGGTTTTTAAGCAAATTTACCGTCCTAAAATCTCCTGTGTCCAGTTAGAGTCTCTCTTCCACCTGAAATAGCAATAATTAGAATACTTCAAGAACATACTTGCCATCTACTTTCCTCCTGATGAATGCCAAGTAATCGTAAAAGTTTGTAAGTGCAGGAAAGTAAGACATGAAACCCAATTTCTTTTCTCTTACATCTGAAAATCCTTCAATAGAAGTAGCATTAAATAGTGCAGTGTTTAACTTTTCCTCCCTCACTTCAAAAGCAGTAACAACATCTGTGAGATCTAAGACTAAATAATGCACATGTAAAGACCTGGCTGAATCATAAACTATGCTTCGAATATGCTCACTCCTTGGTAGACCTACTAAAAGCAGTACTGTCTCGATTTATTAGCCCACAGGAAAAAGATATTACAGCAAGAGGTTATCTTTAAATGCTCCACACATTCCAAGTGTAGTGTTAACACATACAAAACAGAATGAAATAAGCAAATGCTTATTACTTATAGTTTAGCAAGCTAGATTCTGTATATGACAATAATTTATTACAGCCATTCTAACCATCTCCTATGCCTAAAGATGGCCACAAGGCACACATATAATGTTCTCTTCAGCTTTCATATACCAATACTGCATTTCTTTAAAAACCAATGAAATCCCCAAACTGTGAGCACAGCAATACTATATATACAGTGAATAATATTGTCATGTAGAGACATGATCAATCCTTTGCTCAGATATCTTCAAGATGCTCTGTTAACTCAGCTCCACCGTGCGAGTTTATTGAGCAGATGAAACACTGCAAGGCCAAACCCTGCACCCACCGCCCTCTACTCTAGCAGCTGCCCTGGCAGAGGCCAGTGACTCCAACCAGTAACTCCTGCATCAGAGCCACATAAGCCTAACAGTAGTTCAGGTGACCTTTTCTATGTACCCCTAAAAATTTGCCTTTCTTGAATAACACTGACTAAAGTCAGGAAACAACATCTCTGCAGATCTAGATTCCTGACTGGCTGTATCTTGCAGGCTGCTGCAGCTAAACAGTGCACCCGAGAAGGTACCGAGTATTCATCAGATTTAAACAGCACAACATCTTCTGGGCCAGACCAACAGCACCACCACCTCATGCAAGGCTGTATTTCTCTTATTTTGAGCTCAAGAGGTATTTTACAACTAAATGCTTCCCCAGTATTCTCACTCTTAATCCCACTGTTAGAGAGATGGGAAGCTTATGTAATGTTGTAACAGCTGAACACTTTTAGTATTGTCAACTACACCATGTGGCATCTCAGAGATCTGGAAGTTCTACAGTTAGACAAATCTTGTAGCACATTCACCCCAGGCCCATCTACTCATCTCAGTCTTGTAGGCTTTGAGGGATTGTGAACAAGTGACTTGATTAAAATCTAATGCAACCAAAACTCTCCTCTGAAGAGAAAATTCAATCCATTTCCAGTGAAGCAGAAGTGAAAAAAATCAAACAGCTTCCCCTGAGGTCCAACGCTGCTGCATATGCTCAGTGCTGCTATGTCTGAGGTGAAGTGGTAAGTGTCAGTCATCCTTACAAATCCCCAAGGTGATAGCTTCACTTTTAAAGCTTTCAACATACTTTGACAGTAAAGTAAAAACTTAAAGGTCAACACTACCTGCTAAGGACAAGATAAACACAAGAAAATCACTTTGAAAAATTTTATGGATCAGAAAAGTAAACTATTAAATGTAAAGGAAAAGTTTTGATTTGCTGTATTATTTATCCAAAGGCTTAACTTCTGGATATATTTAGGGATGAATTCTGTGACCTGTGCCAACATATTGACATTAGTCTTGCACCAGTAGAAGAGAAATGCCATCCACTAGTCTCACATGTTAAGCTGAACTTAAATGTTACCTTTCTTAGCTACAGGAATGCTGTATGCCACAGGATTTTACCGCTACTCCCACAAATTAAGCCTCTCCCATCAATATTTTTGTCTGAATTAACACAATTTCTGTTGGATGTGGATGACTTTGACTTCTTACAACTATTCTCATTTCTCAAAAAAAATGGGAACTAAAAGGCTTTTGTGATCTCTTACTGCTTCAAACCAGAAGAAGAAATTGCCACACCGTGATGTATTTACTGCATTGCTTGTTTTTTTCTCTAATACAAATAGTTACATCTCCTTTGGGGAGAAGAAACTAAAAATCAAGTGATGGAGACCTGCATATCCAGCCAATCATCTGGCTGTGATGCAATTCTGCACACTGCATTACCCTTAGTAAACAGAAATCACAGCAGATTCCAGTAACTTACAGTGTATTACTGCAAGACCAGAACAAGGCTGGATGAACAGTCTAGAATTAGCTTTTGTCCAAAATTTAGAAGTATATTGCTCCAGTAACTGCTATTGAACATCAAGAAGCTTGCTGCACAACATTGTACGTGTCAGGGATGTAAGTTGAGCTCTTATTTACATCCTTGATTGACTCAAAAAGCTATTTTGCAATGAAAATTAAAAAAAAAAATTGAATCTGAAGTAGGGCGTGGAAGAAGGACAAGCGTGTGTGTATGTCTGCATTTATATATACAAATACACAGACACATTGCACTTTCACGCTATTCAGTATTTCCTGCTCAGAGCACATTCAATAAATAATACACCATGATGCTTGCCTTCCCTGTGAAAATTCCATAAATGCTATTCTGCTCCCCATGTTATATTTGCAATTTTTCTGACAGTAATAGAATGAAGAAGAAAGTCCAAGTGGCTGAGGTTTAGGCAGTTATGACATAGACAATCAATCAAACAATCGATCACTACTTACAAACACTGCAATCCTACAGAAGATGATAGCACACGCTGTGCCTTGAGGCTTTCACAACAAATGTCAGGTTTCACTGGAAAGTTGGGGGAAAGCTGCTCAGAACCATTCAGCCTGCTTCAAACAATCACATCCATATCAGAACAGTCTCACATCTCTCCACAGATTTCTTAACTTCTTGGGGAACTTTCATATTCTACTAAACACAGCAATGACCTACCCATGAAACGGGACTGTCTGGACCAATCTGCCCATGTCTTAAACCAATCCTTTCTTTTGAAAAAGAAGTGAAAATATTTTTGAAGTGATGCAAAGCTGTGATGAAATCCCTACCGTGGGTGGTCTGTTTCTCAATAGGGTTACGCATCTAAAACAACAATCATTTTCTTAGACATTTTTCTATTCCTAGAATATCGAATGCAAGAAACAAATTATTTCAGCAACCACTTCTCTAGCACAAGATTCTTTCTCCTTTTAATGGAGAAAACCCAGACAGGTTTAAAAATTGCCACAAATTTACATTTTGAAAAATGTCGTTATTCTGAAATGATACAAATATCTCAGTTTGTGAAGCCCTCAAGAAAGGAGAAACTTCAGCTAGATAGCTGCAAACTCTCTATATCATTAAGTTACCTATAACTCAGAACACTGCAATTGAAATGGTGTGCTCCATCATGCTTCAGAAATTATGTTACTGGAAACAATAAAGAAAACTGGAAAACTACTGGAAACTACAATTTGCCATTGTAGTTCATATTGACCCCATAGCAGCTATGGGAAATACTTCTCGTTAGTGGCAAACTCAGCTACAGTCCTTAAGTAACGGCACTACACAGTAATCCTGGCCTTATCAAGTTTATTTTCCTTTCACATCTACTGGTGTAAAAGAGTTTGACTATGTTTTCCTCTATACTTTGGTACAGTTCTTGGAGCTGTTACATGATTAAGTACACTCTACTGTACTATGATCAAAAGCATCTGGAAAGGTGGAAGTAAAGAAATGCTCTCTGGGAAAGTTAGCTTAATGCTTGCACTTCAGAGTTACTCATTATCAACATTTCATAGCGAGTTTCTTTATTTTCAGGTCCCCAAGGTGAGAACAGTAAATTATGACTTGAACTAAACAAGTCACACTTGGCTCCAAAATCAGATTTTCCTACCTCTACTTTCAGGTCCCAGAGGTGGGCAGAGGAAATCCTGGTCACAGCCAAAGAAGTCATTTTTTGGCTCTGAAATAAATTTTCCTGCTTTCCTAGAGCCAAACCCCACCATTGAGAGTACCATAGCTTTAAGCAATACTTCAACATTTCTTTTATATATTTTGCTTTAGCAACCTGATTCTTTAGCAATAAGAAGCCATTTTCAGTTATGCAGAATTAGGGGCTTTGCCTCTCTTTCTTAAATAAGTATTGTTTGTTATCGAGTACACTTCTGAACCTTAATAATTTCTGTCTCCCCAACACTGATAAAGTATTTTAAACTCTTCTCTTTGGGAAAGTGAGTGAACACAAGGTACTGCGCACCTAAAATCTTTAAGTGAAACTAACTGATAGTCTTTACAGGTTCTACAGAAAACAATATAAGTTCTAAAAGCATACAGTTACTAAAGGAGAGTAAATTCTTGCCATTTAATACCAGAAGTTGTGGCATATATTTAGCACAAACATATGGCAAAAATAAAATTGGATACTATGCATCACACTTGACAGTGAGTTTCTGCCCAAGTAAAAACTGATGCCTGGATCCAAAATGCTACAATTCAAAATATATAACAGTAGTTAATGAGTAGTATGTTAGCATCAGATAACATGTATATGGGATTACACATCTTTCCTTGTCACATTATTTATATTCTCTAATATTACAGTTCACTGGCATTCAATCACATTACAAATCATAAAACATATTTAGAAAGCAGGTTGATCACAGACAAGTAACAGTAGTGGAGATGAGCCAACATCAAACTGCCAACATGAAATACTGGACTCCGAAGGCATGATTCTACAAACCCTTACATCTGTGCACAGTCCTAGAAGTATTAAGGGGATTACTCACACAAGTAAAAGCTATGTGCAGGAGTAAAGGGTTATGGAATTGAGTTTTAAGAGGACTTCTACTAACCCAAAAAGCAGACATGCAAGTGTATTTTCATGTAGAAGCAAAGCACTTTTAGTGATTTAAACCAATCCCAGAAGTATCTCATTCATGGATATCCAAGGGAATTGTTAATCACTTGCATTTCCTATTTTTAAAGGGATGTCATTATTAATCATCAGTTTCTTTGTTTGGTGTACCTGTTAAGCCCCTGTTGCTATGTAAAAGCTACAGGTGCACCTGTGCTCACAATTTTATGTCTATATAGGTCTAACTTGACTTGCATCACTGTGTTTTGAACTCTCTTCCATCTGCTCAAAGTCAAGTTCTTCCCAAAGCTTCAGGGCTGGAAGTTTTAAATTACCAGGTATAAATTTTCTGTTAGCCTAAAAAACCTAAAGAAACATGAACTGTATCAGAAAAGCAAATGTGCTAACTATCCTACAAACTTCAACTGTTTCATTTGGGAACTTAACACATCCTAAAACCCAACCAACCAATGAAGCAACAGATGAACTCTACATGTCTTCTGATTTTTAAAAATCTGGATTCTTCTAACCTCAGGAGAAAAAGAGAATTTCAATAGAAAAAAAAAATTGTTAATAAGGACAAACATTTAAAGTAGAATCAGCCACCCTAAAAAAGCATTCAGAATAATTACAATAAAACGTAGAGGAATAAAACTTTCTTTTCCTTTCTGATGTTCAGGTCAGGTCTGTTGGTTTCAGGGGACTGAAGTAATAAACAATTTGCCTTTGTTAATACAGATGATTAAAAATACAGTATCAAGTTGGTTTTATATATAGTTAATGGTTTTTGTAACATGCAGTGCTTAGTTTTCAGTACCTTTTTATAAAGCATCTGTTTCATTCCATTCTGAGAAACAATACTATTGGATCAGCTGTCCCAGAAATAAAAAGAATACTTTCAGGTGAAAACTGGTGTTGTGTCTCTTTTCCCCTCCCCTCTTTTTAATTTTACACATCAAACTTCAATATCAACAGCCAGTTTTGCTTAAAAATGCAATTCCAAATCCTTTTATGAGCTGACATGCTGCTGAAAAAGACAGTTAATCTTCCAAATTGCTTTTGTATCTATGCTTATATTTCTACAAAACTACTCATTATTCTTCAGTGAAGAGAGTAACTATCCTTCACCATGCAATTGAGCTCAACTGGTAAAAGAAATGTACATTAATCAGAATTTTCTGAGTATCTATCATGCCTAAAAGCTTGGTCAAAACAGAACATCATTCAATTTAAAGGGAAGTACTGCCCAGCTGGGTACCAGTTGGGAGCCAAGTTCTTGAGCAAAAGGCACATTTACAATAAACCAAATTTCCTCTAGCATTATTCCAGGAGCACTGCCATGCACCAGAAAGCTCCTCAAATCTGATGCTAAGAGACTGGTGCATGCCCTTCTCTCATCCAGAATTGATCACTGCAGTGCTTTGTGCATTACCATATCTAAATATATACACTCAAACCTTTGGCTGCTTGCAATTTGGCAGCTAGTGTTTCTAACCCTACTGAAAAATTTAGAGGTTTTCCTTAGTCTAATTAAAAAAAAAAAAAAAAAAAAAAA